>CAVLJG010000008.1:86184293-86333649 GCA_963669975.1 Acanthoscelides obtectus
GCTCATATATCCCAGCCAAAACAAACTGAAAACGTCTATCAATATTGTAAAAAAATTTAGCGACGACATACAGATGAGCTTCGTCTCGATAAGTGCGCTGTAGTCACATTCAGGAGAGGAATGCACTATGCTCCTGCTAATATAATGGTTGATGAAGGAGAGTCGATCAAATCACTAGAGCATGGCGGAGTGTACAAGTACCTGGGAATTAAAGAAGGCTCACACATCACCCACGATTCACTGAAAGTTGACATTAGACATGAGTATATAACGAAGTAATAAAATTCTGCAAACTCAACTCACGTCTAGAAACAAGATAACAGCATTGGAGCTCTTGCCATAACAATCATGCAGTACAGCTTGGTATAATCAATTGGACATTGGATGACATAAGACAATGGATCGCAAAACAAGAAACTAAGACAACACATAATATCCTTCATCCCAAAGCAGACATCGACAGATTATACGTGCCACGAAAGAAAGGGGGACGAGGACTAAAGCAAATAGAAGAAACGTACAACAATACTATCTTCTCAATAGGGCAATATATTCAAACTAGATCTGAGCAAGACCGCCTACTACAGATGTTACTAGCACATGACAATAGGAAACCAACAAATAGATCTTGTAAAGCGTAGTAATAGATCAAATTAGAAGCTGCGGAAACCGGACACACGGTCGAGCGAGGTAACAGGTCCATCAAACTGTACTTGAAGCAATGTGTCGAAAAATGGCGGAGTAAGCCTCTACACGGACAGCATATCCGTCAAATGGAGGAGCTCCGGTTGACTTAAAACTGTCATTGGATGGTTACAATACGGAGATTTAAAAGGGGAAACCGAAAGCTTGCTGGTGGCAGCACAAGACCAAGCCTTGAAAACGCGTTACATTGAGCAAGCAATACACAAGACGAGGAATGACGGTAATGCAGATTGTGTCACATTCATAATGAAACTGTTGAACATATATAGCTGCATGTCCAATACTAGCGCCAAAAGAATATACTGACAGGCACAATAATGTCTGCGCAGCCATCCATCTAGAAGCGTCTCGCCACCTTGGTTTGCCAATAAAATCGACGAAATGGTATGAGCATCACCCCGACAGGATAACACGAAGTGAAGATGGTAGTATCACAATAATGTATGACCATCCCGTTATCACGGATAGAGAAATAAAAGCAAACAGACCAGATATTGTTATAAAAACCACCGAAATATGCTATATAATTGATATATCGGTACCTGCAGATAGACATGTCATACAAAAGGAGGCTGAAAAGCAACTAAAATACAAATCATTACTCATAAAGTGCAAAGAATGTGGCATACAAAGGCAGTTGTTATTCCCGTAGTGATTGGTTCAACTGGATATGTCACTCGCAACATCCTAGATAACCTAAAAAGGAACCAGGAGATCATAATTTATCAGTTACAGAAGATCGCCTTATTAGGCACATCGCACATAATTAGGAAAGTTATAACATAGCCAGCTCATAAACTGCAATGATCTGTACCCCTCAGGTCTTCGGCGAGGACCCGGTGTAGAGGTCAAACCGTTCCATATAGGATACCGCTACTAATAGAAAACGGTCCTGTAGCGGGAAAAAAAAAAAAAAAAAGATAATTATAATAATAATAATAGTTTAATAATAATAATAATAATTATAATAATAATAATAATAGTAATAATAATAATAATATTATAATAATAGTTATATATAATAATAATTATAATAATAGTTATAATAATAATAATACCATACCATACCATACGATTTATTGACCACCTATACATAGAGATATGTTTGAAGTCACAAACTAGATAAAGTTTATAGAGTCTGTCTTCTTGCTCTACACACGATCACTGATCACTATAATAATAACAATCAATAATGATAATAATAATTATAGCAATCAAATAATAATAATAATAATATATAATTATAATAATAATAATATAATAGTTAATGATAATGATAATTATAATTATAATAATAATATAATAATAATATAATTATAAATAATATAGTTATAATAATATTAATTAAAAATAATAAGATAATAATATATATAATAATTAATAATAATAATACAATAATTAATAATAATAATATAAAATAATTATAATATAATTTTAATTAATATAATAATTAATATAATAAAATAATAATAATAATAATAAATATTATAACAATCATAATAATAATAATAATAATAATAATAATGCCGTCCGGCCCAACTATCGGTGTCTTCCTGTAGCATTCCTGTGCGTGACCTAGCAGGATTGTTGCTGGAACATGCCGTAGGATTACCACCTTCGTAGCGTCGCTGCGCCTGGTGGTGTCCTGTTGCTACGGTAGTGTCGAAGACCGTACAGCCGGCGCCCCGACCATCTGTCCACTACCTTCATCCTTTTTACACTCGGGTCGGCGTGGGACTGGTGGAGGGGGCGGCATATGCCGACTCCTCGGCCTTTTTCTCAGCCCCACGTCGGCTCGAGTAGACCCATAACCCATCCTTGTCATTTCCATACCTTCTCTCCTTGCCCCCCACTACGCCCGGTAATCCAAGGTGTTGGCCGTGCTGAGGGGATGGATGGCACTACATAAGTGTGTCCCTAACGGCCCCGTGTCTTCCACGTTAAAGAGGCGTGTATCCCCTACGACACAGGGGAATTATGGTCATGTTAAGCAACGCACAAGGAGTGGTACCCCAGGCAGGTAGAGTTCAGGAGAGCTCAGAATCCTGTAGTATAAAAAGCCCCACGGATTCTGGGGGGGGGCAACTTAACATGTGACGCGGTAAGAGCAGGTGAATCTGCCCCTTGGAGAGAACCGCAAGGAGAGAGGATCCGTTTAACTGGGAAAAGGCGGGACATGTCCCTCGGTTCCTAGTAATGGAAAGGTTGGATGGGGAAAACTTCAGTAAAGTGAGCCCCTTCCTCATTGCAAAGCAATTGCAAGGAGTCGTAGGAAATTTAAAAAATATAAAGAAATCGAAAGAAGGATTGATTTTAGAAGCGGCAACCGACCCACAGGCGAAGCGACTGATGAAAATGGAACGACTTGGACCACATATTGTTAGAGTTAAACCACACAGAACGTTAAACTTTTGCAAAGGTGTGATCACATGTTCAGATTTATTAAACTGCTCCATCCAAGAAATCTTAACGGAACTTGAAAATGAAGGAGTCGTCGAGGTGAAACGGATATATAAAAGGAAAGACGACAAATTTATTGAGACGTCAAGCCTAATATTAACATTCAATAGATCCCAAGTACCACGGAAAATTAAAGCAGCCTTTTACGCACTAGAAGTCCGCCCATATGTGCCGAACCCCATGCAGTGTTTTAAGTGCCAGCGATATGGGCACTTATCGACATCATGTCCGAATGATGAAATTTGTGTTTGCGGTATAGCCCCTCACACCGGACCATGCCCAGAGCCCAAGATATGTGTTAATTGCGGCTCAGAACACTCATCCCGGTATAGAAATTGCGCTAAATTCAAGGAAGAAATGCTAATCCAAAGAACAAAAACTCTAGAATCTTTGAGTTACGCGGAAGCCAAGCGAAAAGTGATGAATCAGACGCCAAGGGTTTCATATGCACAAGTAGCTGCTAAACAAGCTGAATCCACAAAAACTGTTATGGATGAGATAGTTCCCCTAATCAAGAAAGTTATTGAGGAACAGTTTAAGAAACTTCAGCCACCAAATACAACGCCGGTAATCTTCAGACGACCCCTAGTCCCAGCACACTTAACACGAAATAAAGAGATGGATGTATCAGCGGTTTCAGATACATCCACAACTTTTAGCGAAAAAAGGAAAAGAGATTTCGTCAACTATAAAGAAAACGATCCTGATACCGACAGCTCACTCGCGAGCGCTGGTGCTGAGAGCAAAAAGAAGAAACGAGGCTGGCCGAAAGGCAAGCCAAGAAATACCAGGTCGAGGGAGGACTCCCGGGAGCGCTTGGTGGACCCTAGCTCGCCCAAGGGTCCAGACGAACAAAATGTAGAAGATCTCCATAAGTGATAAGAATTCTGTGATAATTGTATATTAAACTCTATTTTATAATATTTATTTACCTGTGCACGTATATACTTTTTTTTTCCTAAATTTTATTTTATACTAATTTATTACTAGTGTATAAAGTCTGTGGGTAATTCTGTGTAAAACCTTTTATTAAAAATTACTTAACAATGACCACTTTAATACAGTGGAACATGAATGGATGTATAAATCGTTATCCAGAACTTAAAATGATAATCACAGAAAAGGCACCTACCTGTATTTGTGTCCAGGAGACACATTTCGCTCCTGAAAGTAATTTCAACCTGCGAGGCTTTGACTGATTCCGGAAAGATGTCATCCCAACACATCGTTCGAGAGGTGGAGTAGCTACCTTCATGAAAAAAGAATTACACCCTAGAGAAATACCTTTAAATACCCCACTCCAGGCAGTTGCAGTTCGTACAATGGTGCCAAATAAAATTACAATCTGTAATATCTATTTACCAGATGGAAATTGGAGCTATAACCAAATGATAGATATATTTATGCAACTGCCCTCTCCTTTTGTTGTAGTTGGCGATTTCAATGCGCATAACCCCTTGTGGGGATCACAATCCTTAGACCCTCGAGGGCAGAGAATAGAAGAGATCATAAACGAGTTAGGGCTCGTTCTTCTAAATACAGGAGAAGGAACCTTCTTCAACGCTCGATCCCAAAACTTCTCTTGCATTGATTTATCTTTGTGTAGCTCAAATATCGCACACTTGCTGACATGGAACATTCTCGAGGACCACTTACACTCCGACCACCTACCTATATGCATCAAGATAGCAGGTGATCTTCCTCAAAGCTCCATTCACCCCACCTGGCAAATGAACAAGGCGAACTGGAACTTATACCGGAGTAAAATTGTTCCTTTCGAAATCAACAATGACGTTGATGAGTCAACAAGGTCAGTAACAGAATCCATCGTCAACGCAGCCATTGCTAGTATCCCTAAGAGACAAAACTCTAATAGAAGACGCACTGTGCCATGGTGGAGCAATGAGCTATACCAGGCTCTCGAAGAGAAAAAAGAGTTACTGAGGATTTTTAGAAGAAACCCAACTATGGAAAATATGGTAGCTTTTAAGAAACAAAGAGCCAAAGCACGCAGGTTAATTTTAAATAATAAAAAATCATCTTGGGAGCAATACGTTTCTGGTATGACGAAAGACACACCCTCAAATGAAATATGGAGTAAAATTAGATCCATTGCAGGCAAACATTACCAAAACCCTCCAAATATACTAATTGTAAATAATACCGAAGTCACAGATCCTATCGATATACCCAATGCTCTAGCATCCCACTTCCAGGAATCCAGTAGCACGCAAAATTATGAACCACACTTCATAGAAACGAAAACAACAGTTGGAGCTGTAGAATTGAATTTTCAAGAATCAGTAAAATCAGACTACAATTTACCTTTCTCATCCACCGAAATGACGGACGCGCTGGAAGAATTACGTAATTCAGCGCCTGGCCCAGATTCGGTTAACTACGAAATGCTTCGAAACTTACCTGAAACAGAAAAAAATGGGTTACTGCTACTATACAATAAGATTTGGTCCGAGGGGGCACTACCAACCCAATGGAGGGAAGCAATTGTAATCGCTATTCACAAAGTAGGTAAAGATCCCAAGTATGCAAACAACTACCGACCGATCTCTCTTACTAGCTGTATTAGTAAATTATTTGAGAAAATGATAAATAAAAGGCTTGTGTGGTGGCTGGAGGTTAATAACAAGATTTCCAACCACCAATCTGGGTTTCGCAAATATAGATCTACCATTGACCAATTGGTCTACTTAGATACGGCTGTCCAACTTGCATTTGCCGAACGTAAGCACCTGATTGCCGTATGCTTCGATATTGAAAAGGCCTACGACACTACGTGGAGGCGTGGAATCATTGACACGCTGTACCATTGGGGCCTACGTGGGGAATTAATAAAATTTATCCATAATTTCATGCAGGACCGTTATTTCAGGGTTCGGGCTGGAAATATTTTTTCAACCAGCCGAACACAAGAGAATGGAATACCTCAGGGTTCAACCCTGAGCGTTACTTTATTCTTAGTAGCAATTAACCGCTTGCTGGAAGTAGTAGACCCCGAAGTTGGCAGTTGCCTATACGTAGACGATATGACCATATTCTATTCGTCCGTCGATCTAGAACACTTGAAAGACACACTTCAAAGGGCTATTGACCAGATTGCTACCTCTGCTGAAACATGGGCTTTAAATTTTCCACCTCTAAAACAGCTTGTATCCACTTTTGTCGACTACGAAGGTCACACGACGATCCGATATTGACACTGAAAGAGACCCCAATACGATACTGCGATAGTATTAGAATACTTGGGCTAATTTTCGACAAAAAACTATACTGGAAGGAACACATACAGGACCTAGCTACCAGATGCAAAAGAGCCACAAATATTATAAGATGCTTATCGAATATATCATGGGGAGCAGACAGAGAAGTACTTTTAACCCTCTACAAAACATTGGTTCTATCTAAAATGGAATACGGAATGTCTTTGTTCGCCGCAGCAAGGAAGTCACACATCAAAATCTTAGAAAAGGTCCATAACCAGGGAATCCGGCTATGCATAGGAGCTTTCAGGACAAGCCCCGTAACATCTATATATTGCGATGCTGGTATTCCTCCTTTATCATACAAAATACAAGTTTCAACACTAAATTATGCAATCCATGTGTGGGCACAACCAAATCACCTGAATCACCTCATTATCTTCAATGACGAAGTAAACTCGCTTTATCATAATCGACCAACTATTACTAGGCCAATTGGAGTAAGAATACAAGAACAACTCAGGACCCTTGGGTATTCCCTTCCAAATGTATACCCTATTGGCTTCCCCAGAACACCACCCTGGTGTATTTCCCAACCAAAAGTACTTCTTGAATGCTCCTCAAATAAGAAAAGCGAAACTAACCCTTCTGTCTTTGTCCAATCCTTCCTAAACGTAATTAATACCTACGACTACCACTCCGCTATCTATACAGATGGCTCGAAAACTCAAAATAGTGTAGGAAGTGCATTTACAGACGGTGAAAATGGCCGAAGCTTCTCCCTAAACCCGATGTCATCCGTTTATCATGCAGAACTTTACGCAATCATAAAAGCGTTGCAGTACATAGAAAATAAAGAAGATGGTACCTACCTTGTATGCTCTGATTCCAAGAGCTCTTTAGAAGCAATTCAAAAACCCTACAGTACTGATCCTATGATCCAAATGGTGCTAGACTTACATCACGGTCTCAAACTAAGGAGAAAGGACATCATCTTCGTATGGACACCAGGACACGTGGGAATTCGTGGCAACGAACTTGCGGACCAAATGGCGCGGAATCCCCAGGTGGCAGCTTCACTAGAAGACCGCACTGTCCACCCAAGTGATCTCAAAGCACACCTGAAAAATAAAATACTGGATGAATGGCAACGCACCTGGAGCCAAGGAAATGATAAATTGAAAGTATACAAACAACACATCAACAAGTGGTACTTACCATCCTCGTTATCAAGACGGGAACAAGTTGTCCTAACGCGTTTGCGAATAGGACATACAAATCTCACACACCTCCATCTTATCGTAGCGAATCCCCCGCCTCGATGCAGAACATGCAACAACCAACTATCCATAGAACACGTTCTGCTCGAATGTCCTTCCTATTATCAGGCTCGCCAACGCTATCGTATACCAAACACAATACCCGAGTGCTTCAAAGATGAGGCCCACATCCTGCGAGTCTTAGATTACCTGAAAGATATAAATATATTTAAAAAAATTTGAAAATTGTAATTCCAAGTGAAGAACGAACCTTATTTTATAACGAATTGACCCAACACATAGGAAACCTATGATCCGGGATGCCCTGGAACAAAACAAATATGGATCAGTATCTATACTACATGTTGTAGGAAAGTACTTACTTACCTGTGTATCTTGCCTGAATACGAATGTGTGTACACGAATGTACAAAACAGCTGCTGAGGAATATCTGAAAGATGGAAAGGAACATACATATTACGTACACAAATATATGTAAATCAAATATGCTATTGAGACTTTCCCTGAAACGAAAAGAAGCACCCAGATCTACCCCTGGGTGAGAATTAATGACCTATATGGGAGGAGGGATACGGCAAATGACCTCAGCAGTCGACGCCGTGGGATTATAAAAAAAAAAAAAAATAATAATAATTATAATAATAATAATAATAGTTATAATAATAATAATAATAATAATAATAATAATAATAATAATAATAATAATTATAATAATTATAATAATAATAGTTATAATAATAATTATAATAATAATCATAATAATAATTATAATTATAATTATAATAATAATAATAATAATAATATTTATAATATTTATAATAATAACAATAATAATAATTATAATAATAATAGTTATAATGATAATTATAATTATAATAATAATAATAATAATAATAATCATAATAATAATAATAATATTAATAATAATAATAACAATAATAATAATAATAATACTAATAATTGTAATAATAATAACAATCATAATAATAATAATAATAATAATTATAATCATAATAATAATAATAATAATAGTTATAATAATAATTATAATTATAATAATAATATTATCATTATAATAATAATAAGAATATAATAATTATAATAATAGTTATAATAATAATATTAATTATAATCATAATAATAATAATAATAATAATAATAATAATATAATAATAATAATATTTATAATAATAATAATAATAACAATAATAATAATTATAATAACAATAATAATAATAGCAGGGGTATCTACTTTTGAAGCTGGATCGTTGATCCACTTTCAAGGGAAGATACATGGGGAGCGTCGCCCCCACGGCCCCAGTCAGGGAGTTTCGGGATTTGGTAGTCTTGCTCATTCTACCAAACCCTGGACTTTACCCCCCTCTTTCCTATCCCTCAACCTTCTTTTCCATTTTATCTTACCCCTTCCAGAACAGGAGACAACCTGCGAAATCCGGAACCTACGGTGTAAGGCGAACCGTGCCTAGGAGTGAATGGCTGCACGTAGCGAGTCTCGAACGGTGCCCTCCAGGTGCCAGGCAACACTGGCTGTACTTAGCCTTCCTGTAGTATGGGAGCACTGCTGCAGGTGACCATTGTTTCTTCCCATTATCGTGGGACAAATATGGATATGTCTTATAACAAACAAACGGAGGCGCCCGCCCTCCACAAAACGGGCACTGCCACTGGCAACGAGACGGTGGAATTAATGCCCCGGTTCCTGCTTGTTAAAAGGACAGGAGAAACGTCTCCTGAAGGTTTTGACAAAGTGAGTCCATTTGTGATTTCGAAAACGCTATACGGATTAGTTGGAGAAATCCAATCTGTAAAGAAGATAAAAGAAGGTCTACTTGTTCAAACGTCTAGTAATGCACAGACAAAAAGATTGTTAGCTGTAAAAAGATTTACTGATATGGATGTAATAGTTACCCCGCATATAAGTTTGAATAAGTCTAAAGGTGTGATCTACTGCAGAGATCTTATGAATTGTACACTAGATGAAATTAAGGAAGAATTAAAAACAGCTGGAGTCATAGATGTGAGAAGATTGAAATCTAGAAAAAGTGGTGTTTTAACTGACACACCTTCGCACGTACTAACTTTTAATACTCCCACGCTTCCAAACAATATTTGTGTTGCGTACTGCAAACTTACTATCAGACCGTATATACCACCACCAACCAGATGCTTCAAATGCCAAAAGATTGGCCACGTCGCTGACAGATGTGACAACGAACAATTATGCGTTTGTGGGAAACCTCCACATGAAGGAACGTCTTGTACAGACCCTAAGAACTGTGTTAATTGCAATGGACCCCACTCAGCAGTATATAAGGGATGTCCAATATACAAGACAGAAGCAGCTATCCAGAGAGTCAAAGTTATTGAAAAAATATCATACACTGAAGCAAGGAAAAAAGTGAAAACCCAGACGCCAAAACCTAACTTCTCCTATGCTGCAGCGGCAACATCAACAACTGCAACTTCAAAAACCTCACCAGAATATACAGCTTCGGAAGTAGAAGCACTGATCCCTTACATTATGAAATCTGTTAGAGAGTCACTCAGTAAGCTTCTTCCCCTTCAAAATGTTTTCAAGATTCCGATAAGGTTGTCAGATACAAGGTATCGATCAGACTCCGTTTCAACAAATATCTCAAAAATGTCCGAGCAACGCAAACGACAGAGAGACCAAATAGCTAGCACTTCTGAAGAAGAAGGGTCGCAGAACGATACAAGCAGCACTGGCAGAAAAAGAGGTCGGCCTAAGGGCAAATCAAAAAAGCAACCTGCTGAATAAGTCTATTTAACAATTGCCATACCTTCTACACTTATATCCTTACCCTTAACACCTTAGAATGGAAACACCAGAAAATATTATCCAGTGGAATGTCAATGGACTCAAGTCAAAATACTGTGAACTAAAAACAATAATAACGAGGTATGGCCCCTTTTGCCTTACCTTACAAGAGTCGCACCTTAGGCCATCAGAGAATTTCTCCTTTAGAGGATACAAGACGTTTAGAAAAGATGCAGTATCTGATAGCAAAGCACATGGCGGTGTCATAACTGTCATCAGAAATTCAATACCAACATTAGATATTAGACTCAACACCAGCTTGCAAGCAGTTGCGGTGACGATATACTACCCTGTTAGACTCACCATATGCAACTTATACCTCCCAGACAGAAACTGGTCTCAACAAGAACTTGAAGCGCTCGTTAGTCAGCTACCCACACCATTTATGTTAGTGGGTGACTTTAACGCTCATAACTCAATGTGGGGTTCAGAAACTACTTGCTCAAGGGGCAGAGTAGTGGCAACTGTTATTGACAATTATGACCTAGTTCTCTTAAACACCGGAGCCAACACCTACATAAATTCGAGATCCATGAACTTTTCCGCCATAGATCTTTCCATCTGTTCCCCTATCATCGCAAACCTATTCCAGTGGAAGTGCTTGCAGGATATACAGTCATCCGACCATTTTCCGGTTCAAATAGAATTCCCAAGTAAACTCAGGGTGTCTACAAGACCAAAACGTTGGATAGCAGAAAAGGCCGACTGGGAAATTTACAGAAATACAGCCCATTACCATCTTCCTACACATTTAACTGACAACATTGATGCTTCTGTATCTAAAATATCTGAAGGAATTCTGAAGTCGGCACAACTGTCAGTCCCGCAGTCGTCAGGCTATTCTTGTATGTCCGTGCCGTGGTGGAATGAAGAGGTAGCCCAGGCAATAAGGGATAAGAAAGCTGCCTTCAACAGATTTAAACGTGATATCACTTACCAAAACCTGATAGAATTCAAGAAACTTCGTGCTAAAGCTAAACAAGTCATACTAAAGGCAAGACGTAAATCGCTACAAAGTTACGTTTCATCTCTTGACCACAACACTCCGATTTCAGACATTTGGAACAAATTGAAAGCTATATCAGGAAAGAAGCATCAATCCCCGACAGAAGCCCTATGTGTTGATGGAAACACTATTACTGATCCTCAACAAATAGCAGAAGCATTTGCCATGTATTATGAAAACGTAAGCTCTTCACACGCTTACCCTGTGGGGTTCCTTGAACAAAGGGAGACAGAATTCCTGGAACCCATTCCGGACACAGTGCAGGAAGAACAACCCTACAATCTAGAAATTTCAATGCAAGAATTTGAACATGCGTTAAATAGTACCAACAAATCTTCACCTGGCAGAGACAACATTCCTTATGAGTTTATCAAGAACCTCTCCTCTACACACAAAATACTCCTGCTGGAACTCTACAACAGAATCTGGCATTCCGGATATTATCCTGCGGCTTGAAAAGAGGCAGTAATCATTCCAATAGCTAAGCAAAGTAAGAACCAACTTTTACCGAGCGACCATAGGCCAATATCCCTCACTTGTTGCATGGGAAAACACCTAGAGAAAATAATATCTTTACGACTATCCTGGTATCTTGAATCTCAGGGCCTATTAACAAAATACCAAACAGGGTTTAGGAATCATAGATCTGCAATTGACATGTTGGTGAACCTTGAGCATGCCATACAGAATACATTTGCGAACAGACTTCATATGGTTGGCGTATTCTTTGACTTAGAGAAAGCTTTCGATCGAACGTGCAGGTTTAGTGTACTTAAAGCGCTAAAGAAATGGGGAATACACGGTAAAATGATGGATTTTATCAAAAGCTTTCTAGAAGAACGGAGATTCGCAGTAAGACATGGTAATTCTCTATCAGGCAGTCACGTCCTGGAAAGCGGAATACCCCAAGGATCTACGTTGAGTGTTCTCCTTTTTAACATAGCAGTAAATGAGATATTTAATGACCTAAATCCCAGCATTGGCCAAATCATGTACGTTGACGACATTGCCATTTATTACTCATCGAACTCGATCGATGACATCCAAGATAAACTGCAACAAGCAGTAAACGCAATT
This sequence comes from Acanthoscelides obtectus, assembly GCA_963669975.1. Taxonomy (NCBI): domain Eukaryota; kingdom Metazoa; phylum Arthropoda; class Insecta; order Coleoptera; family Chrysomelidae; genus Acanthoscelides; species Acanthoscelides obtectus. Next base: position 86,196,900 of record CAVLJG010000008.1, read on the forward strand.
GTCGAAAAGGCAAGTAGCATAGGCTATCGTTTTTCTGAGACAAAAACTCGGTGTGTGCACTTTTGCAGACTTAGGAGAACGCACGACCATCCACAAATTGTAATGAATGGACGCCAGCTTCAGTTTTGTGATAAAATAAAGGTATTAGGACTCATATTCGATAAAAAACTCTACTGGAAAGAACACATGCAGGATTTAGTCGCAAGATGTCAAAAAGCCATAAACCCACTTCGTTTTATATCAAACATCAACTGGGGCGCCGACAAGGAAATCTTGTTAACGTACTACAAGTCAGTGATACTATCCAAAATAGACTATGGAAGTGTCTTGTATGGTGCTGCACGACCATCGCACTTGAAAGCTTTGGACACAATACAATGCACAGCTTTGAGGTTAGCAACTGGGGCCTACCGCACAAGCCCCTACCGCTCACTTTGTATCGAAGCCAATATTCCTCCGATAGAATTGCATCGCCAGTAAATCCTTCTCAACTATGGGATCAACGTATATAGTCAGCCGCAGCACCCCAACTACGCAATGATGTTTTTACAACGAGATAATGTATACAACTCAAGGCCCACAATCAGCAGACCCACTGGCATAAGAATCAGAGAAACTAAAAATAAACTTCAAATTTCATTTCCAGATGTGTACACATTGGGTCCATGTGAAGTTCCGCCATGGATAGACCACCATGTAAACATTACTAAATTAGGGAATTTCGATAAAAAAAAACACCAATCCTGCTATCATTAAAGCTGCTTGGAATGCTTTTCTGGAACAACACCGAGACTGGAACGTCATTTACACGGATGGTTCTAAGACGGAGACTGGCTGTGGATGTGCTCTTGTCCATAATAATATCTGCCACTCATGGACACTGCCAACATGTGCCTCTGTATTTAGTGCTGAATTATACTCAATTTGGCATGCCATCCTATACACTGAAATTCGGGGTATCAACAAGACGATCATACGCACTGACTCACTTAGCTCAACACAAGCACTACAACAACTTTATCCAAAAGATCCACTGATAAAGATAATACAAGCAAAAATTGGGCATTTGCGATCACAGGCTATTGAGCTTATGTTTATATGGGTCCCTAGTCATACCGGAATTAATGGTAACGAGTTAGCTGACAACGCTGCAAAAGCATCAACTACGCAACTCCCGGACGTAAATGTACTGCTACGCCCTGGCGACCTAAAAGCCACATTCAAACATCGAATAGTATCAAAATGGCAATCTCAATGGGACTCTACCACCGCTAAGCTCAAAGAATTGAAGCAAAAAATTGGAAAAACCATTTACACCAACCAAGTTACTCGGAGAGAGCAAAGCGTTCACACAAGACTACGAATAGGGCATTCGCGTCTGACATCGGCTCACCTTCTCACTGGTGAACCTCCACCCAATCTGTTTTGCCTGTGATTTACCATTAAACATCGAGCATATTATAATTGACTGTCCCTTGTATGAAGCTGACAGATGGTCACATCAAATTTCGCGCAACCTAAACGAAGCCTTAAGTATGGAGCCAGAGCAAGTAAGAACGATCTTACAATGGCTACGAAACACTGGACTGTTAAACAAAATCTAACTAATGTAAGAGAGAGAGAAAAAAATATATATATATATTTCAACAAAGCATAATTAAATAAAATAAAAAAAAAACAAAACTGCAACGGCAAATTCTATGTGCCCAAATACCTACCAGCCCGCGGACTATCCTGTGTATTGTGTGTTTACAAAAGTCGCCCTGATCGTCCCCCGAGGCGTGAAGTGAGTGTCCCTGTACAGATATATCCTTACCCATGCCCTAAATTGGGAAGGAGGGTGCGGCCAATGACCGTTGCAGTCGACGCCGCTGTGGGAAAAAAAAAGAAAAAAAATAATAATAATAATTATAATAACAATAACAATAAAAATAATAATAATAATAATAATAATAGTAATAATAATAATTATAATAATAATAATAATAATTACAATAATTATAATAATAATAATTATAACAATAATAATAATAATTATAATAATTATAATAATAATAATAATAATTACAATAATTATTATAATAATAATAATAATCATAATAATAATAATAATAATTATAATAATAACAATAATACCAAGAATTATAATAATAATAACAATAATCATTATAATAATAATAATACTTATAATAATAATAATAATACTTATAATAATAATAATAATTACTATAATTATAATAATAATAATTATAATAACAATAATAATAATAATTATAATAATAATAAAAATAATAATTACAATAATAATAATAATAAGATGGAGATGGAACTCGGAATAGGACAGGCTGGACCATCACGCGAGCTAGAGGATACAGCAAATACCAGCAGTGAAAGCACAAATATAAGGCAGATAGAAACTGAAGAGAAAACATGTTTTGAAAGGAATTTAATACTGTTCAAATGCATAGATCCTTTTCTGAGACCAAGACTGCCTCGGTTGAGAACAAATAAGAATACTGTTCATATCTTGAATAGAGTAAATCATGTCATGACGACCAAGTTGTGTGACATAACCGGTATAACTGATTATCAGGACCTAATCTATGCCGGCGCTTATACTGTGATTGAACTGCACCATCAAAAGATAAAGCAATCATACAAGCATACTGAACAAAAACCCAGATGGCAGATGAGGATCGAAAGGAAAATTTGGCAAGCCGACCAGAATAGTTGGGACTCATCCAAGGCCGATCCATCTAGGAAACCACCACCTGGAGCCTAGCGATAAGGATAGATAAGAAAACAACCACACCCAAGGCAGGGTCCATCGAGGAAACCACAAACGGGAGATCAAAGATAAGATTAGATTTAAGGCAAATCACCACATCACAGATGAGAATCATCTTGTGGCTATCGTAAGACTCATTTCCTTTCGTATTTTTCCCTTAGTTCCCATTATTTTTCTTATATCTACGACTAAAGCTAAAACGCTTGAAAATGTGTATGTCTGATAGTGACGATCTTGAAACTTTAATTGAGAGAATTGCCAATTGGAATCTATACAGAATGCCCGAAACAAGAGCGACTACTGCCTCAGCTTCAGGCGTTAGAGACGTAAATATATCTTTGCTTAGATATCAGGCTGATAACATTCCACCTTTCGATGGAAATCCTAAACAATTACATAGATTTATATCTTCTTGCGGAAATTTTCTAAGAGCTTTCCAAAATACAAATAATGTGAATGATCCAATCAATATTTGTTTGCTAGATACCATTTTGAGCAAATTGAGGGATCGTGCTGCAGATTTCATTGGTTCGCGATCAGAATTAAATTCATGGGTAGCAATAAAAGATTCTCTTACTGTAACTTTTTCCGATCAACGGAGTATTGATTGTCTCATTCAAGATTTAATATCAATAAGACCTTTGAGAAATGAAACACCTATGCAATTTGGAATGACAATCCAGGATGTAAGGAGTTTGCTGTTTTCAAAATTAAATACTTCTATTGAAAATGCTATGGAAAAGTTGATCAAAATCAGACATTATGACGATTTCGCTTTGAAAATCTTTATTAGTGGCTTGCCATACCAAATGCAATTGGTTATCCGTTTGAGAAATCCCGATTCATTAGAACAAGCGTTGGCATTTTGAAAATTTCATTTATTTTAGTACTGGGCGTAACCAGAACCTCCAGAGTTCCTTATACAAACCTCAACCTAGACTCAATCCTCATTTTGTCGCTAATCAACCGAATACTAATCGTACTGTTACAAATGGTCCACAAGTAAGATATACTCAAACTTCATTTGTTCAAAGCTCTCAAAATCACCCGAAACCAATGATGAATACTTTCCCTGGAAATTATTCTCATAGGCCTAATTTTAATAATAATTTTCCTCCTAGATCTCAGTTTTCTAATTACCCTTCCACTTCATATGCTCAAAATCAGACACAATTCCCGAGCTTCAACCAGGCTAACACATCTGTTCAACGTCCACATTTCCAACAAAACTTCCAAAGGCCACCTTTCTCTACTAATAGACCTGCATATCCACAAATTACTGCAAGTAATAACAGTAATATCACAACTAGGACAAGATATCCGATTCCTATGGAGCTCAATCCATTCGAAACCGAATGCAAAGCCATCCACCCAACACTTATTTGCTCACCAAATTGAAAATGAACAATCACCTATTAATGAAACCATATTGACACCACCTACTAACGATTCTATGCTCAATGAAAACCAGTGCAATCCACCATATGAGCAATATGACTATCCTAATTATGATTTCTCTTATGATGTTCCAAATCAGCATTTCAACACAATGCTGGATGATGACACATATTCACAAGAAGTTAACCACCCAACAATTGAACAACAAAATTTTTCCCATGTCCCTCCGAACATCAAACCGATATAATATATTTGAATAATATCCATACAGATCTACCTTACATTTATATTCCCGAATTAACTGCTTATTTTTTGATCGATACCGGTAGTTCCAGAAGTCTCATAGACCCCAAATTAGCGTATAAATTTTATTCAGATTATATTTCTGGCGAAAATTTCAATATTCAAACAGCTCATGGTATGACGTTCCATAACCAAGTAGCACATATTCCTGTATTCCAAATTTTCAATACTGGCTTTTCTGATAAATATGATGGCATAATTGGTGCTGACCCATTAGAACAGCTACAAGCCAATATTGATTTAAAAAATAAAATGCTAATTACTCCTATGGCCCATATCCCCATTATTTTCGAAAATAAATCAAATTGTCCGAATCCACCTAAAAAATTTCAGACTTACCAAATCACCATAGCCCCTCGTACAGAACAAGTTGTGAAAATTCCCGTGAAGTCGAATAGCGGAACAGGTGTTCTAGAGTATACAAATTCTGGTAACAAATTAGAGATGCCTCAAGCTTTGTTGAATATTTCGGATAATTTTGCTATCACTACGATTATTACTTCGAGTGAGGAAGCTGTAAATTTAGAAATCAATAACCCTTTAGATATTGAACCTATAGAAATTTTTGATGTGCATGTTCACAGTGTTAATGAAACTGGTGGAAATTTTGACAAAAATTATAATAGCATATTAAAGAATAATCTGCAAAGTTTACGTCTTGATCACTGTAATGAAGAAGAAGCGGATGCTATACACAAGCTTTGTTTAGAATTTAGAGACATTTTTCACTGCGAAAATATCCCATTAAGCTTCACTAACAAAATTAAACACAAAGTTAGGTTGACCGATGATACCCCCATCTTTACAAAAAGTTATCGTTATCCAGAAATTCATAGAAATGAAGTTAAACATCAAATTTCGAAAATGCTACAGCAAGACATTATTCAAGCTTCAACATCACCCTTTTTTTCCCCTATATGGATAGTACCAAAAAAGGAAGATGCTTCAGGCAAAAAGAAGTGGCGAATTGTAATAGATTATAGAAAACTTAATGAACGTACAGTCGACGATGAATACGCTCTTCCAAACATAATTGATATTTTAGACAAACTCGGTCGAAGTCAATATTTTACGACACTTGATCTGGCTAGCGGATTCCATCAGATTGAAATGGAACCAGAGGATATTCCAAAAACGGCTTTTTCAACTGAAAATGGTCCTTGGGAATTTAAAAGAATGCCTTTTGGTATGAAACATTCTCCAAGTACTTTCCAACGCGTCATGGATAACATCCTGCGTGGTCTCCAAAATGATATGTCTCGTCTATCTAGACGACATTGTAGTTTTCAGTAGTTCTCTTCAAGAATATATTGTACGTTTAAGACAAGTATTTACAAAGCTCAGAGAACCAAATTTTAAAATCCAAATGGACAAATCGGAATTTTTAAGGAAAGAGGTTCAATATTTAGGACATGTCATTACCCCAGAGGGAGTAAATCCAAACTCAGATAAAGTTTCGGCAGTAAAAGATTATGTGGAAATTCCAAATTCTGCTTCAGCCATAAATCAATTTCTTAGCGAATACACATCTAATGACAGAACATTTTATCTGTACTTCCATGAGGATTCACTTTATACTGTGTTTAATAGAGTATTCATAGATAATTTCGATAGCAATGAATTAAAATTAGTTAAATGTACAAAATTAATCAATACTGTCAAAGAAAAAGATGAGCAACTTATGCTGATTAAATTTCAACATGAAGGCAAGAGTTATCACAGAGGAATCAATGAAACATTAGAAAAACTCAAACGAAATTATTATTGGCCCCGCATGAAGTCCGATATCACACATTTTATTAACGATTGTGTAATTTGCCAAAAAGCCAAATATTCTAGAAATCCCCGATATATTCCACTGGTATTGACAGAAAGCATAGGAAAACCCTTCCAATTATTACATGCTGAGGTATTTACATTCAATAGTCAACATTTTTTGACGATTATTGATGCTTTTTCCAAATTAGGACAAGCAGTTCCAATCCAAGCAAAGACCTCTGTCGAAATTTGTAGAGCATTCTTACATTATTTTTCATATTATGGTCTACCTGAGCGTATCACTCTTGATAATGCTACAGAATTTAAAAATGAGACTGTTAGGGAACTCTTGAAACGTCATAAAATCGATGTGCATTTTACTACACCTTTACATCACGAATCAAATTCACCAATAGAAAGATTCCATTCATCACTAATTGAGCATCTCAGAATACTTTTACGAAAATGTCCATAAGAAACGACCACTAACCTTATCAATTACGCTTTAATAGCATATAACAGTTCATTACATTCTGCTACAAAATTCACGCCATTTGAATTGACTTTTGGGCACACTATTTCCAGAGATCCTTCGGACCTTATCAAAACTACTTTTTACTCTGACTATGCTTCAAATCATAAAGATAAAATGAAACATCTATACCAGCGTATTTCAAACGATTTGCAGGAAAATAAAGCCAAATTACTCGAAAAACGTAACATTCATGGTAGCTCACAATATCAGTTCAAAGTAGGGCAAGTAGTCTATAAAGCCAATCGTAGAAGAAATAAAAAAGACAACAAATTTAAAGGTCCATTTGAGTTAGTAGAAATCTTAGAACATAGCAAAGCAAAAATCAAAAATAAGTCCACAAATAAAATAGAAATAATACATATGAAGGAACTCAAAGTCCCTTCTATTTCAGGATCCTCGTCTCAGCGGAAGATCGACAACAATTAGGAAACGCCCAGAATATTGCTGATTATTGGTCATTCATACAAATATTTGATATTTCCTATCTAGCTGAACAATTCTCAGAATTGCAAGTAATGTTTGGACAATTGAAAATGGAAATTGAAAATTCCACTTCCTATTTTACAGAAATAAAAAATTATTGTAATCTAATATTATCATTAGAATCAAAGATTCATGATCAATTGTTACAGATAAATCCAGTTTATAATAGAAAACAGATAACAGGATTAATCAATGGGCTTGGTTCGATCATAAAAATTATAACAGGAAATTTAGATGAATCAGATGCGAAACGTTATGACCAAGCATTATTATCATTATCGAAAAATCAAGAGAGAATCAAAACTTTAGTCCAGGAACAAGTTACAATTATCAGTCAGGCTCTAGATGTTTTTGAGGTCAGGATTTTATTGCATGTATCTCATAGAATTATGCTACTCTAGCTGCCCACAAAGCGGCTTTGCCGAGTGTGCCCGAAAAATTGCTTTTCAGCCCTTAGGGTACCTAACGCGGTGCATATACGAAAAAAATCATAATTTTTCAAAACCGAGTTAGGTCCAGGATTTTCTGCGATAAATCGTGATTATTCATCATATTCTAACCACCCAGTAAGCGGTTTGTTCCTGTGACGTCCGCAAGGCCCCTATTCGTACATCGATCAGAATTCGATCAGACACCTGTCATTTGTGAAAATCGACTTAGGTCCAGGATTTTATTGCATGTATTTCGTAGAATTATGCTACTCTAACTGCTGACAAAGTGGCTTTGCCGAACGTGCCCGGAACATTGTTTTTCAGCCCCTAGGGCACTTAACGCGGTGTATATACGAAAAAAATCATAATTTTTCATAATCGAGCTAGGTGCAGGATTTTTTTCAATAAATCGTGATTATTCATCATATTCTAACCACCCAGGAAGCGGTTTGCCCCAATGACGCCCGGAAGGCCCCTATTCGCACTTCGATCAGAATTCGATCAGACACCTGACATTTGTAAAAATCAACTTAGGTCAGGATTTTATTGCACGTGTCTCGTAGAATTATGCTACTCTAGCTGCCCACAAAGCGGCTTTGCCGAGTGGGCCCCGGAACATTGTTTTTCAGCCCCTTGGGCCCTTAACGCGGTGTATATACGAAAAAATCATAATTTTTCATAATCGAGCTAGGTGCAGGATTTTTTTCAATAAATCGTGATTATCCATCATATTCTAACCACCCAGCAAGCGGTTTGCCCCAATGACGCCCGGAAGGCCCCTATTCGCATTTCGATCAGAATTCGATCATACACCTGTCATTTGTAAAATCGACATAGGTCCAGGATTTTATTGCATGTATCTCGTCGAATGATGGTACTCTAGCTGCCCACAAAGCGGCTTTGCCGAGTGTGCCCCGAAACATCATTTTTCAGCCGCTAGGACACTAAACGCAGTGTATATACGAAAAAAATTATAATTTTTCAAAATTGAATTAGGTCCAGGATGTTTTTCGATAAATCGTGATTAATCGTCATATTCTAACCAGCTACCAAGCGGTTTGACTCAATGACGTCCGGGAGGCCCCTATCCGCACTTCGATCAGAATTCGATTATACACCTGTCATTTGTGATAATCGACTTAGGTCCAGGATTTTATTGCATGTACCTCGTAGAATTATGCTACTCTACCTGCCCACAGAGCGGCTTTGCCGATGTGCCCCGGAACATTGTTTGTCAGCCCCTAGGATACTTAACGAGGTGAATGTACGAAAAAATCATAATTTTTCAAAATCGAGTTAGGTCCAGGAATTTTTTCGATAAATCGTGATTATTTATCATATTCTAACCACCCACCAAGCGGTTTGCGCCAATGACGTCCGGAAGACCCCTATCCGCTCTTCGATCAGAATTCGATCAGACACCTGTCATTTGTAAAACTCGACTTAGGTCCAGGATTTTATTGCATGTATCTCGTAGAATGATGGTACTCTAGCTGCCCACAAAGCGGCTTTGCCGAGTGTGCCCCGAAACATCATTTTTCAGCCGCTAGGACACTAAACGCAGTGTATATACGAAAAAAATTATAATTTTTCAAAATTGAGTTAGGTCCAGGATGTTTTTCGATAAATCGTGATTACTCGTCATATTCTAACCAGCTACCAAGCGGTTTGACTCAATGACGTCCGGGAGGCCCCTATCCGCACTTCGATCAGAATTCGATTATACACCTGTCATTTGTGATAATCGACTTAGGTCCAGGATTTTATTGCATGTACCTCGTAGAATTATGCTACTCTAGCTGCCCACAAAGCAGCTTTGCCAAGTGTGCTCCGGAACATTGTTTTTCAGCCCTTAGGGCACTTAACGCGGTGCATATACGAAAAAATCATAATTTTTCAAAATCAAGTTAGGTCCAGGATGTTTTTCGATAAATCGTGATTACTCATCATAATCTAACCAGCTACCAAGCGGTTTGCCTCAATTACGTCCGGGAGGCCCCTATCCGCACTTCGACCAGAATTCGATTATACACCTGTCATTTGTGAAAATCGACTTAGGTCCAGGATTTTATTGCATGTGTCTCGTAGAATTATGCTACTCTAGCTGCCCACAAAGCGGCTTTGCGGAGTGGGCCCCGAAACATTGTTTTCAACCCTATGGCACTTAACGCGGTGTATATACGAAAAAAAAATAGATTTTCAAAATCGAGTTAATTCCAAGATTTTTTCCAATAAATCATCATTATTCGTCATATTCTAACCACCCACCGAGCGGTTTGCGCCAATGATGTCCGGAAAGCCCCTATCCGCACTTCGATCAGAATTCGATCAAACACCTGTCATTTGTGAAAATCGACTTAGGTCCAGGATTTTATTGCATGTATCTCGTAGAATTATGCTACTCTAGCTGCCCACATAGTGGCTTTGTCAAGTGTGTCCCTAACGTTGTTTTCAGCCCCTAGGGCACTTAACGCGGTCTACATAGGAAAAAAAATAGATCGTGATTATTCATCATATTCTAACCACCCAGTAAGCGGTTTGTTCCTGTGACGTCCGGAAGGACCCTATCCGTACAACGATCAGAATTCGATTAGATACCTGTCATTTGTGAAAATCGACTTAGATCCAGGATTTTATTGCATGTGTCTCGCAGAATTATGCTACTCTAGCTGCGCACAAAGCGGCTTGCCGAGTGTGCCCCGGAACATTGTTTTTCAGCCCCTAGGGCACTTAACGCAGTGTATATACGAAAAAAATCATAATTTTTCAAAATCGAGTTAGGTCCAGGATTTTTTCGATAAGTATTGATTATCTACCATGTTCTAACCACCCACTAAGCGGTTTGCTACAATGACGTTCGGAAGGCCCCTATCCGTACTTCGATCAGAATTCGATCAAACACCTGTCATTTGTGAAAATCGACTTAGGTCCAGGATTTTATTGCATGTATCTCGTAGAATTAGGCTACTCTAGCTGCCCACATAGTGGCTTTGTCAAGTGTATCCCGAACGTTGTTTTTCAGCCCCTAGGGCACTTAACGCGATGTACATAGGAAAAAAATCATAATTTTTCAAAATCGAGTTAGGTCCAGGATTTTTTTCAACAAATCGTGATTATTTTGTGAAAATCGACTTAGGTCCAGGATTTTATTGCATTTATCTCGTAGAATTAAGCTACTCTAGCTGCCCACAGAGCTGCTTTGCCGAGGGTGCCCCGGAAAGTTGTTTTTCAGCCCTTAGGGCACTTAACGCGGTGCATATACGAAAAAAATCATAATTTTTCAAAATCGAGTTAGGTCCAGGATTTTTTTCGATAAATCGTGATTATTCATCATATTGTAACCACCCAGTAAGCGGTTTGTTCCTGTGGCATCCGGAAGGACCCTATCCGTACATCGATCAGAATTCGATCAGACACCTGTCATTTGTAAAAATCGACTTAGGTCCAGGATTTTATTGCATGTATCTCGTAGAATTATGCTACTCTACCTGCCCACAGAGCGGCTTTGCTGATGTGCCCCGGAACATTGTTTGTCAGCCCCTAGGATACTTAACGAGGTGAATGTACGAAAAAATCATAATTTTTCAAAATCGAGTTAGGTCCAGGAATTTTTTCGATAAATCGTGATTATTTATCATATTCTAACCACCCACCAAGCGGTTTGCGCCAATGACGTCCGGAAGACCCCTATCCGCTCTTCGATCAGAATTCGATCAGACACCTGTCATTTGTAAAACTCGACTTAGGTCCAGGATTTTATTGCATGTATCTCGTAGAATGATGGTACTCTAGCTGCCCACAAAGCGGCTTGCCGAGTGTGCCCCGAAACATCATTTTTCAGCCGCTAGGACACTAAACGCAATGTATATACGAAAAAAATTATAATTTTTCAAAATTGAATTAGGTCCAGGATGTTTTCGATAAATCGTGATTACTCGTCATATTCTAACCAGCTACCAAGCGGTTTGACTCAATGACGTCCGGGAGGCCCCTATCCGCACTTCGATCAGAATTCGATTATACACCTGTCATTTGTGATAATCGACTTAGGTCCAGGATTTTATTGCATGTACCTCGTAGAATTATGCTACTCTAGCTGACCACAAAGCAGCTTTGCCAAGTGTGCTCCGGAACATTGTTTTTCAGCCCTTAGGGCACTTAACGCGGTGCATATACGAAAAAATCATAATTTTTCAAAATCAAGTTAGGTCCAGGATGTTTTTCGATAAATCGTGATTACTCATCATAATCTAACCAGCTACCAAGCGGTTTGCCTCAATGACGTGCGGGAGGCCCCTATCCGCACTTCGACCAGAATTCGATTATACACCTGTCATTTGTGAAAATCGACTTAGGTCCAGGATTTTATTGCATGTGTCTCGTAGAATTATGCTACTCTAGCTGCCCACATAGTGGCTTTGTCAAGTGTGTCCCAAACGTTGTTTTCAGCCCCTAGGGCACTTAACGCGGTCTACATAGGAAAAAAAATAGATCGTGATTATTCATCATATTCTAACCACCCAGTAAGCGGTTTGTTCCTGTGACGTCCGGAAGGACCCTATCCGTACAACGATCAGAATTCGATTAGATACCTGTCATTTGTGAAAATCGACTTAGATCCAGGATTTTATTGCATGTGTCTCGCAGAATTATGCTACTCTAGCTACGCACAAAGCGGCTTTGCCGAGTGTGCCCCGGAACATTGTTTTCAGCCCCTAGGGCACTTAACGCAGTGTATATACGAAAAAAATCATAATTTTTCAAATCGAGTTAGGTCCAGGATTTTTTCGATAAGTCTTGATTATCTACCATGTTCTAACCACCCACTAAGCGGTTTGCTACAATGACGTTCGGAAGGCCCCTATCCGTACTTCGATCAGAATTCGATCAAACACCTGTCATTTGTGAAAATCGACTTAGGTCCAGGATTTTATTGCATGTATCTCGAAGAATTATGCTACTCTAGCTGCCCACATAGTGGCTTTGTCAAGTGTGTCCCGAACGTTGTTTTCAGCCCCTAGGGCACTTAACGCGGTCTACATAGGAAAAAAAATCATAATTTTTCAAAATCGAGTTAGATTTTTGGATAGATGATGATTAATTATCATATTCTAACCACCCACCAAGCGGTTTGCGCCAATGACGTCCGGAAGGCCCCTATCCGCACTTCGATCAGAATTCGATCAGACACCTGTCATTTGTAAAAATCGACTTAGGTCCAGGACTTTATTGCATGTATCTCGTAGAATTACGCTACTCTAGCTGCCCACACAGTGGCTTTGTCAAGTGTATCCCGAACGTTGTTTTTCAGCCCCTAGGGCACTTAACGCGATGTACATAGGAAAAAAATCATAATTTTTCAAAATCGAGTTAGGTCCAGGATTTTTTTCAACAAATCGTGATTATTTTGTGAAAATCGACTTAGGTCCAGGATTTTATTGCATTTATCTCGTAGAATTAAGCTTACTCTAGCTGCTCATAAAGCGGCTTTGCCTAGTGTGCCCCGGAACATTGTTTTTCAGCCTCTAGGGCACTTAACGCGGTGCATATACGAAAAAAATCTTAATTTTTCAAAATCGAGTTAGGTCCAGGATTTTTTTCGATAAGTCTTGATTATCTACCATGTTCTAACCACCCACTAAGCGGTTTGCTCCAATGACGTTCGGAAGGCCCCTATCCGTACTCCGATCAGAATTCGATCAAACACCTGTCATTTGTGAAAATCGACTTAGGTCCAGGATTTTATTGCATGTATCTCGTAGAATTATGCTACTCTAGCTGCCCACATAGTGGCTTTGTCAAGTATGTCCCGAACGTTGTTTTCAGCCCCTAGGGCACTTAACGCGGTCTACATAGGAAAAAAAAATCATAATTTTTCAAAATCGAGTTAGATTTTTGGATAGATGATGATTAATTATCATATTCTAACCACCCACCAAGCGGTTTGCGCCAATGACGTCCGGAAGGCCCCTATCCGCACTTCGATCAGAATTCGATCAGACACCTGTCATTTGTAAAAATCGACTTAGGTCCAGGACTTTATTGCATGTATCTCGTAGAATTATGATACTCTAGCTGGCCCACAAAGCTGCTTTACCGAGGGTGCCCCGGAAAATTGTTTTTCAGCCCTTAGGGCACTTAACGCGGTTTGCATATACGAAAAAAAATCATAATTTTCAAAAATCGAGTTAGGTCAGGATTTTTTCGATAAATCGTGATTATTCATCATATTGTAACCACCCAGTAAGCGGTTTGTTCCTGTGGCATCCGGAAGGACCCTATCCGTACATCGATCAGAATTCGATCAGAACACTGTCATTTGTAAAAATCGACTTAGGTCCAGGATTTTTATTGCATGTATCTCGTAGAACTAAGCTACTCTAGCTGCCCATAAGCAGCTTTGCAGAGTGTGCCCCGGAACATTGTTTTCAGCCTCTAGGGCACTTAACGCGGTTGCATATACGAAAAAAATCTTAATTTTTCAAAATCGAGTTAGGTCCAGGATTTTTTTTGGATAAGTCTTGATTATCTATCATGTTCTAACCACCCACTAAGCGGTTTGCTCAATGACGTTCGGAAGGCCCCTATCCGTACTTCGATCAGAATTCGATCAAAACACCTGTCATTTGTGAAAATCGACTTAGGTCCAGGATTTTATTGCATGTATCTCGTAGAATTAGGCTACTCTAGCTGCCCACATAGTGGCTTTGTCAAGTGTGTCCCGAACGTTGTTTTCAGCCCCTAGGGCACTTAACGCGGTCTACATAGGAAAAAGAATCATAATTTTCAAATCGAGTTAGATTTTTCGATAGATGATGATTAATTATCATATTCTAACCACCCACCAAGCGGTTTGCGCCAATGACGTCCGGAAGGCCCCTATCCGCACTTCGATCAGAATTCGATCAGACACCTGTCATTTGAAAAAATCGACTTAGGTCCAGGACTTTATTGCATGTATATCGTAGAATTATGATACTCTAGCTGCCCACAAAGCTGCTTTGCCGATGGTGCCCCGGAAAATTGTTTTTCAGGCCTTAGGGCACTTAACGCGGTGCATATACGAAAAAAATCATAATTTTTCAAAATCGAGTTAGGTCCAGGATTTTTTTCGATAAATCGTGATTATTCATATATTGTAACCACCCAGTAAGCGGTTTGTTCCTGTGGCATCCGGAAGGACCCTATCCGTACATCGATTAGAATTCGATCAGACACCTGTCATTTGTAAAAATCCACTTAGGTCCAGGATTTTATTGCATTTATCTCGTAGAATTAAGCTACTCTAGCTGCTCACAAAGCGGCTTTGCCTAGTGTGCCCCGGAACATTGTTTTTCAGCCTCTAGGGCACTTAACGCGGTGCATATACGAAAAAAATCTTAATTTTTCAAAAATCGAGTTAGGTCCAGGATTTTTTTCGATAAGTCTTGATTATCTACCATGTTCTAACCACCCACTAAGCGGTTGCTCCAATGACGCTCGGAAGGCCCCTATCCGTACTTCGATCAGAATTCGATTAAACACCTGTCATTTGTGAAAATCGACTTAGGTCTAGGATTTTATTGCATGTATTTCGTAGAATTATGCTACTCTAGCTGCACACATAGTGGCTTTGTCAAGTGTGTCCCGAACGTTGTTTTCAGCCCCTAGGGCACTTAACGCGGTCTACATAGGAAAAAAAAATCATAATTTTTCAAAATCGAGTTAGATTTTTGGATAGATGGTGATTAATTATCATATTCTAACCACCCACCAAGCGGTTTGCGCCAATGACGTCCGGAAAGGCGCCTATCCGCACTTCGATCAGAATTCGATCAGACACCTGTCATTTGTGAAAATCGACTTAGGTCCAGGACTTTATGCATGTATCTCGTAGAATTATGATACTCTAGCTGCCCACAAAGCTGCTTTGCCGAGGGTGCCCCGGAAAATTGTTTTTCAGCCCTTAGGCCTTAACGCGGTGCATATACGAAAAAAAATCTTAATTTTTCAAAATCGAGTTAGGTCCAGGATTTTTTTCGATAAGTCTTGATTATCTACCATGTTCTAACCACCCACTAAGCGGTTTGCTCCAATGACGTTCGGAAGGCCCCTATCCGTACTTCGATCAGAATTCGATCAAATGCCTGTCATTTGTGAAAATCGACTTAGGTCCAGGATTTTATTGCATGTATCTCGTAGAATTATGCTACTCTAGCTGCCCACATAGTGGCTTTGTCAAGTGTGTCCCGAACGTTGTTTTCAGCCCCTAGGGCACTTAACGCGGTCTACATAGGAAAAACAATTATAATTTTTCAAAATCCAGTTAGATTTTTCGATAGATGATGATTAATTATCATATTCTAACCACCCACCAAGCGGTTTGCGCGAATGACGTCCGGAAGGCCCCTATCCGCACTTCGATCAGAATTCGATCAGACACCTGCCATTTGTAAAAATCGACTTAGGTCCAGGACTTTATTGCATGTATCTCGTAGAATATGATACTCTAGCTGCCCACAAAGCTGCTTTACCGAGGGTGCCCCGGAAAATTGTTTTTTCAGCCCTTAGGGCACTTAACGCGGGGCATATACGAAAAAAATCTTAATTTTCAAAATCGAGTTAGGTCCAGGATTTTTTTCGATAAGTCTTGATTATCTACCATGTTCTAACCACCCACTAGCGGTTTGCTCCATGACGTCCGGAAGGACCCTATCCGTACAACGATCAGAATTCGATTAGATACCTGTCATTTGTGAAAATCGACTTAGATCCAGGATTTTATTGCATGTGTCTCGCAGAATTATGCTACTCTAGCTGCGCACAAAGCGGCTCTGCCGAGTGTGCCCCGGAAACATTGTTTTTCAGCCCTAGGCACTTAACGCAGTGTATATACGAAAAAAATCATAATTTTTCAAAATCGAGTTAGGTCCAGGATTTTTTTCGATAAGTCTTGATTATCTACCATGTTCTAACCACCCACTAAGCGGTTTGCTCCAATGACGTTCGGAAGGCCCCTATCCGTACTTCGATCAGAATTCGATCAAACACCTGTCATTTGTGAAAATCGACTTAGGTCCAGGATTTTATTGCATGTATCTCGTAGAATTATTCTACTCTAGCTGCCCACATAGTGGCTTTGTCAAGTGTGTCCCGAACGTTGTTTTCAGCCCCTAGGGCACTTAACGCGGTCTACATAGGAAAAAAAATCATAATTTTTCAAATTCGAGTTAGATTTTTGGATAGATGATGATTAATTATCATATTCTAACCACCCACCAAGTGGTTTGCGCCAATGACGTCCGGAAGGCCCCTATCCGCACTTCGATCAGAATTCGATCAGACACCTGTCATTTGTAAAAATCGACTTAGGGCCAGGACTTTATTGCATGTATCTCGTAGAATTATGATACTCTAGCTGCCCACAAAGCTGCTTTGCCGAGGGTGCCCCGGAAAATTGTTTTTCAGCCTCTAGGGCACTTGACGCGGTGCATATACGAAAAAAATCTTAATTTTTTCAAAATCGAGTTAGGTCCAGGATTTTTTTCGATAAGTCTTGATTATCTATCATGTTCTAACCACCCACTAAGCGGTTTGCTCCAATGACGTTCGGAAGGCCCCTATCCGTACTTCGATCAGAATTCGATCAAACACCTGTCATTGTGAAAATCGACTTAGGTCCAGGATTTATTGCATGTATCTCGTAGAATTAGGCTACTCTAGCTGCCCACATAGTGGCTTTGTCAAGTGTATCCCGAACGTTGTTTTTTCAGCCCCTAGGGCACTTAACGCGATGTACATAGGAAAAAATCATAATTTTTCAAAATCGAGTTAGGTCCAGGATTTTTTTCAACAAATCGTGATTATTTTGTGAAAATCGACTTAGGTCCAGGACTTTATTGCATGTATCTCGTAGAATTATGATACTCTAGCTGCCCACAAAGCTGCTTTGCCGAGGGTGCCCCGGAAAATTGTTTTTCAGCCCTTAGGGCCTTAACGCGGTGCATATACGAAAAAAATCTTAATTTTTCAAAATCGAGTTAGGTCCAGGATTTTTTTCGATAAGTCTTGATTATCTACCATGTTCTAACCACCCACTAAGCGGTTTGCTCCAATGACGTTCGGAAGGCCCCTATCCGTACTTCGATCAGAATTCGATGAAATACCTGTCATTTGTGAAAATCGACTTAGGTCCAGGATTTTATTGCATGTATCTCGTAGAATTATGCTACTCTAGCTGCCCACATAGTGGCTTTGTCAAGTGTGTCCCGAACGTTGTTTTCAGCCCCTAGGGCACTTAACGCGGTCTACATAGGAAAAAAATTATAATTTTTCAAAATCGAGTTAGATTTTCGATAGATGATGATTAATTATCATATTCTAACCACCCACCAAGCGGTTTGCGCGAATGACGTCCGGAAGGCCCCTATCCGCACTTCGATCAGATTCGATCAGACACCTGCCATTTGTAAAATCGACTTAGGTCCAGGACTTTATTGCATGTATCTCGTAGAATTATGATACTCTAGCTGCCCACAAAGCTGCTTTACCGAGGGTGCCCCGGAAAATTGATTTTCAGCCCTTAGGGCACTTAACGCGGTTGCATATACGAAAAAAATCTTAATTTTCAAAATCGAGTTAGGTCCAGGATTTTTTTCGATAAGTCTTGATTATCTACCATGTTCTAACCACCCACTAAGCGGTTTGCTCCAATGACGTCCGGAAGGACCCTATCCGTACAACGATCAGAATTCGATTAGATACCTGTCATTGTGAAAATCGACTTAGATCCAGGATTTTATTGCATGTGTCTCGCAGAATTATGCTACTCTAGCTGCGCACAAAGCGGCTCTGCCGAGTGTGCCCCGGAACATTGTTTTTCAGCCCCTAGGGCACTTAACGCAGTGTATATACGAAAAAAATCATAATTTTTCAAAATCGAGTTAGGTCCAGGATTTTTTTCGATAAGTCTTGATTATCTACCATGTTCTAACCACCCACTAAGCGGTTTGCTCCAATGACGTTCGGAAGGCCCCTATCCGTACTTCGGTCAGAATTCGATCAAACACCTGTCATTTGTGAAAATCGACTTAGGTCCAGGATTTTATTGCATGTATCTCGTAGAATTATTCTACTCAAGCTGCCCACATAGTGGCTTTGTCAAGTGTGTCCCGAACGTTGTTTTCAGCCCCTAGGGCACTTAACGCGGTCTACATAGGAAAAAAAATCATAATTTTTCAAAATCGAGTTAGATTTTTGGATAGATGATGATTAGTTATCATATTCTAACCACCCACCAAGTGGTTTGCGCCAATGACGTCCGGAAGGCCCCTATCCGCACTTCGATCAGAATTCGATCAGACACCTGTCATTTGTAAAAATCGACTTAGGGCCAGGACTTTATTGCATGTATCTCGTAGAATTATGATACTCTAGCTGCCCACAAAGCTGCTTTGCCGATGGTGCCCCGGAAAATTGTTTTTCAGCCCTTAGGGCACTTAACGCGGTGCATATACGAAAAAAATCATAATTTTTCAAAATCGAGTTAGGTCCAGGATTTTTTTCGATAAATCGTGATAATTCATCATATTGTAACCACCCAGTAAGCGGTTTGTTCCTGTGGCATCCGGAAGGACCCTATCCGTACATCGATCAGAATTCGATCAGACACCTGTCATTTGTAAAAATCGACTTAGGTCCAGGATTTTATTGCATGTATCTCGTAGAACTAAGCTACTCTAGCTGCCCATAAAGCAGCTTTGCCGAGTGTGCCCCGGAACATTGTTTTTCAGCCTCTAGGGCACTTAACGCGGTGCATATACGAAAAAAATCTTAATTTTTCAAAATCGAGTTAGGTCCAGGATTTTTTTCGATAAGTCTTGATTATCTATCATGTTCTAACCACCCACTAAGCGGTTTGCTCCAATGACGTTCGGAAGGCCCCTATCCGTACTTCGATCAGAATTCGATCAAACACCTGTCATTTGTGAAAATCGACTTAGGTCCAGGATTTTATTGCATGTATCTCGTAGAATTAGGCTACTCTAGCTGCCCACATAGTGGCTTTGTCAAGTGTATCCCGAACGTTGTTTTTCAGCCCCTAGGGCACTTAACGCGATGTACATAGGAAAAAAAATCATAATTTTTCAAAATCGAGTTAGGTCCAGGATTTTTTTCAACAAATCGTGATTATTTTGTGAAAATCGACTTAGGTCCAGGATTTTATTGCATTTATCTCGTAAAATTAAGCTACTCTAGCTGCTCACAAAGCGGCTTTGCCTAGTGTGCCCCGGAACATTGTTTTTCAGCCTCTAGGGCACTGAACGCGGTGCATATACGAAAAAAATCTTAATTTTTCAAAATCGAGTTAGGTCCAGGATTTTTTTCGATAAGTCTTGATTATCTACCATGTTCTAACCACCCACTAAGCGGTTTGCTCCAGTGACGTTCGGAAGGCCCCTATCCGTACTTCGATCAGAATTCGATCAAACACCTGTCATTTGTGAAAATCGACTTAGGTCCAGGATTTTATTGCATGTATCTCGTAGAATTATGCTACTCTAGCTGCCCACATAGTGGCTTTGTCAAGTGTGTCCCGAACGTTGTTTGCAGCCCCTAGGGCACTTAACGCGGTCTACATAGAAAAAAAATCATAATTTTTCAAAATCGAGTTAGATTTTTGGATAGATGATGATTAATTATCATATTCTAACCACCCACCAAGCGGTTTGCGCCAATGACGTCCGGAAGGCCCCTATCCGCACTTCGATCAGAATTCGATCAGACACCTGTCATTTGTAAAAATCGACTTAGGTCCAGGACTTTATTGCATGTAATATGCAACAAAGTATGCAATTGCATGGTTGGAAGTACGTGAGTCAATGACATCTGTATGTTGATTGTGTAGTTTGACAGTTGACACTTCAAGCTTCATTTGCACCAAAAAATTAAGTGATTTATTTGAGACTCGTCGATTTTAGAGGACGTTGAAGATGGACTACCAAACTGTGCATTTTTGACACATTTTGCTGTATTACTTCCGCAAAGGCAAGAACGCAAGACAAGCGTGTGAAAAGTTGAGAAAGGTTTATGGAGAACATGCACTACAAGAACGGCAATGCCAGAGATGGTTTAAAAAATTCCGAGATGGGGATTTTGATATCCATAACGCACCTCGATCAAGGCGGCCTACTGAGTTGGATAGTGACGAATTAAAGGCATTGGTAGGAGCAAACCCACATTACACCACACGGGAAATTGCAGAAACCTTAAAAATCCATCATTCAACCGTTCACGACCATTTGAAGAAACTGGGATACGTAAGCAAACTCGATCGTTGGGTACCACACGAACTGAGAGAGGTTCATTGACGGCGCGTGTAGACATCTGCGATATGCTCCTTAAACGTGAGGAAAACGATCCTTTCTTAAAGCGCTTGATAACGGGAGATGAAAAGTGGATTGTTTACAACAATGTGGTTCGCAAACGGTCTTGGTCCCGAAGTGTAGATACGCGTAACACGATCGCGAAAGCAGAGAGTCATCAGGAAAAGGTGATGCTCTCTGTTTGGTGGGATTTTAAAGGGATCGTGTTTTTCGAACTCCTGCCAAAGAACCAAACCATCGATACAACTGTGTATTGTCGGCAATTGGACAGTTTGCAACAATCCATCATGCAGAAACGTCCGGAGCTCATTAATCGCAAAGGAGTTGTGTTCCACCATGACAACGCGAGACCGCACACAAGTTTGCTCACTCGTCAAAGTTATTGGAGTTAGGATGGGATGTGTTACCACATCCAGCA
The DNA here is from genome assembly GCA_963669975.1 of Acanthoscelides obtectus. NCBI lineage: Eukaryota > Metazoa > Arthropoda > Insecta > Coleoptera > Chrysomelidae > Acanthoscelides > Acanthoscelides obtectus. The sequence goes on from CAVLJG010000008.1 coordinate 86,218,378, forward strand.
TACTCGCCTGATCTTGCCCCATCTGATTTTCATTTGTTTCGGTTGCTTCAAAATTCCTTGCGAGAAATACGCTTTACTTCAGATGAAGCTGTACATCAGCACCTTGTTCAATTTTTTGCCGGTAAAGACAAATCCTTCTACGAGCGAGGAATTATGAAGCTGCCTGAAAGATGGCGAAAGGTCATCGATCAAAATGGGCAATACATTATTGATTGAAGTTTGTGCTGTATATGAATAAAATGGCCTTAAAATAAACAAAAAAAAGCGTCATGACTTTTCCGACAACCCAAAATATCTCGTAGAATTATGATACTCTAGCTGCCCACAAAGCTGCTTTGCCGAGGGTGCCCCGGAAAATTGTTTTTCAGCCCTTAGGGCATTTAACGCGGTGCATATACGAAAAAAATCATAATTTTTCAAAATCGAGTTAGGTCCAGGATTTTTTTCGATTAATCGTGATTATTGATCATATTGTAACCACCCAGTAAGCGGTTTGTTCCTGTGGCATCCGGAAGGACCCTATCCGTACATCGATCAGAATTCGATCAGACACCTGTCATTTGTAAAAATCGACTTAGGTCCAGGATTTTATTGCATGTATCTCGTAGAACTAAGCTACTCTAGCTGCCCATAAAGCAGCTTTGCCGAATGTGCCCCGGAACATTGTTTTTCAGCCTCTAGGGCACTTAACGCGGTGCATATACGAAAAAAATCTTAATTTTTCAAAATCGAGTTAGGTCCAGGATTTTTTTCGATAAGTTTTGATTATCTATCATGTTCTAACCACCCACTAAGCGGTTTGCTCCAATGACGTTCGGAAGGCCCCTATCCGTACTTCGATCAGAATTCGATCAAACACCTGTCATTTGTGAAAATCGACTTAGGTCCAGGATTTTATTGCATGTATCTCGTAGAATTATGCTACTCTAGCTGCCCACATAGTGGCTTTGTCAAGTGTATCCCGAACGTTGTTTTTCAGCCCCTAGGGCACTTAACGCGATGTACATAGGAAAAAAATCATAATTTTTCAGAATCGAGTTAGGTCCAGGATTTTTTTCAACAAATCGTGATTATTTTGTGAAAATCGACTTAGGTCCAGGATTTTATTGCATTTATCTCGTAGAATTAAGCTACTCTAGCTGTCCACAAAGCAGCTTTGCCGAGTGTGCCCCGGAAAATTGTTTTTAGCCCTTAGGGCACTTAACGCGGTGCATATACGAAAAAAATCATAGTTTTTCAAAATCGAGTTAGGTCTAGGATTTTTTTCGATAAATCGTGATTATTTATTATATTCTAAACACCCTGTAAGCGGTTTGTTCCTGGGACGTCCGGAAGGACCCTATCCGTACATCGATCAGAATTCGATCAGACACCTGTCATTTGATATATGGTGATTATTTATCATATTCTAACCACCTACCAAGCGGTTTGCGCCAATGACGTCCGGAAGGCCCTTATCTGCACTTCGACCAGACACCTGCCATCTGTAAAAATCGACTTAGGTCCAGGATTTTAGTGTATGTATCTCGTAGAATTATGCTATTCTAGCTGCTCACAAAGCGGCTTTGTCAAGTGTGCCCGGAACGTTGTTTTTCAGCCCCTAGGGCACTTAACGCGGTGTACATACGAAAAAAAATCATAATTTTTCAAAATCGAATTAGTTCCTGGATTTTTTCTGATATATGGTGATTATTTATCATATTCTAACCACCCACCAAGCGGTTTGCGCCAATGACGTCCGGAACGCCCCTATCCGCACTTCGATCAGACACCTGCCATCTGTAAAAATCGACTTAGGTCCAGGATTTTATTACATGTATCTCGTACAATTATGCTATTCTAGCTGCTCACAAAGCGGCTTTGCCGAGTGTGCCCCGGAAGATTCTTTTTCAGCCCCTACGGCACTTAACGCGGTGCATATACGAAAAAAATCATTATTTTCCAAAATAGAGTTGGGACCAGGATTGTTTTCGATAAATCGTGACTATTCATCATATTCTAAGCACCCACCAACCGGTTTGCGCCAATGGCGTCCGGAAGGCCAATATCCGCACTTCGATCAGAATTCGATTATACACCTGTCATTTGTGATAATCGACTTAGGTCCAGGATTTTATTGCATGTACCTCGTAGAATTATGCTACTCTACCTGCCCACAGAGCGGCTTTGCCGATGTGCCCCGGAACATTGTTTGTCAGCCCCTAGGATACTTAACGAGGTGAATGTACGAAAAAATCATAATTTTTCAAAATCGAGTTAGGTCCAGGAATTTTTTCGATAAATCGTGATTATTTATCATATTCTAACCACCCACCAAGCGGTTTGCGCCAATGACGTCCGGAAGACCCCTATCCGCTCTTCGATCAGAATTCGATCAGACACCTGTCATTTGTAAAATTCGACTTAGGTCCAGGATTTTATTGCATGTATCTCGTAGAATGATGGTACTCTAGCTGCCCACAAAGCGGCTTTGCCGAGTGTGCCCCGAAACATCATTTTTCAGCCGCTAGGACACTAAACGCAGTGTATATACGAAAAAAATTATAATTTTTCAAAATTTAGTTAGGTCCAGGATGTTTTTCGATAAATCGTGATTACTCGTCATATTCTAACCAGCTACCAAGCGGTTTGACTCAATGACGTCCGGGAGGCCCCTATCCGCACTTCGATCAGAATTCGATTATACACCTGTCATTTGTGATAATCGACTTAGGTCCAGGATTTTATTGCATGTACCTCGTAGAATTATGCTACTCTAGCTGCCCACAAAGCAGCTTTGCTAAGTGTGCTCCGGAACATTGTTTTTCAGCTCTTAGGGCACGTAACGCGGTGCATATACGAAAAAATCATAATTTTTCAAAATCAAGTTAGGTCCAGGATGTTTTTCGATAAATCGTGATTACTCATCATAATCTAACCAGCTACCAAGCGGTTTGCCTCAATTACGTCCGGGAGGCCCCTATCCGCACTTCGACCAGAATTCGATTATACACCTGTAATTTGTGAAAATCGACTTAGGTCCAGGATTTTATTGCATGTGTCTCGTAGAATTATGCTACTCTAGCTGCCCACAAAGCGGCTTTGCGGAGTGGGCCCCGAAACATTGTTTTTCAACCCTATGGCACTTAACGCGGTGTATATACGAAAAAAAATAGATTTTCAAAATCGAGTTAGTTCCAAGATTTTTTCCAATAAATCATCATTATTCGTCATATTCTAACCACCCACCGAGCGGTTTGCGCCAATGATGTCCGGAAAGCCCCTATCCGCACTTCGATCAGAATTCGATCAAACACCTGTCATTTGTGAAAATCGACTTAGGTCCAGGATTTTATTGCATGTATCTCGTAGAATTATGCTACTCTAGCTGCCCACATAGTGGCTTTGTCAAGTGTGTCCCTAACGTTGTTTTCAGCCCCTAGGGCACTTAACGCGGTCTACATAGGAAAAAAAATAGATCGTGATTATTCATCATATTCTAACCACCCAGTAAGCGGTTTGTTCCTGTGACGTCCGGAAGGACCCTATCCGTACAACGATCAGAATTCGATTAGATACCTGTCATTTGTGAAAATCGACTTAGATCCAGGATTTTATTGCATGTGTCTCGCAGAATTATGCTACTCTAGCTGCGCACAAAGCGGCTTTGCCGAGTGTGCCCCGGAACATTGTTTTTCAGCCCCTAGGGCACTTAACGCAGTGTATATACGAAAAAAATCATAATTTTTCAAAATCGAGTTAGGTCCAGGATTTTTTTCGATAAGTATTGATTATCTACCATGTTCTAACCACCCACTAAGCGGTTTGCTACAATGACGTTCGGAAGGCCCCTATCCGTACTTCGATCAGAATTCGATCAAACACCTGTCATTTGTGAAAATCGACTTAGGTCCAGGATTTTATTGCATGTATCTCGTAGAATTAGGCTACTCTAGCTGCCCACATAGTGGCTTTGTCAAGTGTATCCCGAACATTGTTTTTCAGCCCCTAGGGCACTTATCGCGATGTACATAGGAAAAAAATCATAATTTTTCAAAATCGAGTTAGGTCCAGGATTTTTTTCAACAAATCGTGATTATTTTGTGAAAATCGACTTAGGTCCAGGATTTTATTGCATTTATCTCGTAGAATTAAGCTACTCTAGCTGCCCACAAAGCTGCTTTGCCGAGGGTGCCCCGGAAAATTGTTTTTCAGCCCTTAGGTCACTTAACGCGGTGCATATACGAAAAAAATCATAATTTTTCAAAATCGAGTTAGGTCCAGGATTTTTTTCGATAAATCGTGATTATTCATCATATTGTAACCACCCAGTAAGCGGTTTGTTCCTGTGGCATCCGGAAGGACCCTATCCGTACATCGATCAGAATTCGATCAGACACCTGTCATTTGTAAAAATCCACTTAGGTCCAGGATTTTATTGCATTTATCTCGTAGAATTAAGCTACTCTAGCTGCTCACAAAGCGGCTTTGCCTAGTGTGCCCCGGAACATTGTTTTTCAGCCTCTAGGGCACTTAACGCGGTGCATATACGAAAAAAATCTTAATTTTTCAAAATCGAGTTAGGTCCAGGATATTTTTCGATAAGTCTTGATTATCTACCATGTTCTAACCACCCACCAAGCGGTTTGCGCCAATGACGTCCGGAAGGCGCCTATCCGCACTTCGATCAGAATTCGATCTGACACCTGTCATTTGTAAAAATCGACTTAGGTCAAGGACTTTATTGCATGTATCTCGTAGAATTTTGATACTCTAGCTGCCCACAAAGCTGCTTTGCCGAGGGTGCCCCGGAAAATTGTTTTTCAGCCCTTAGGGCCTTAACGCGGTGCATATACGAAAAAAATTTTAATTTTTCAAAATCGAGTTAGGTCCAGGATTTTTTTCGATAAGTCTTGATTATCTACCATGTTCTAACCACCCACTAAGCGGTTTGCTTCAATGACGTTCGGAAGGCCCCTATCCGTACTTCGATCAGAATTCGATCAAATACCTGTCATTTGTGAAAATCGACTTAGGTCCAGGATTTTATTGCATGTATTTCGTAGAATTATGCTACTCTAACTGCTGACAAAGTGGCTTTGCCGAACGTGTCCGGAACATTGTTTTTCAGCCCCTAGGGCACTTAACGCGGTGTATATACGAAAAAAATCATAATTTTTCATAATCGAGCTAGGTGCAGGATTTTTTTCAATAAATCGTGATTATTCATCATATTCTAACCACCCAGGAAGCGGTTTGCCCCAATGACGCCCGGAAGGCCCCTATTCGCACTTCGATCAGAATTCGATCAGACACCTGACATTTGTAAAAATCAACTTAGGTCAGGATTTTATTGCACGTGTCTCGTAGAATTATGCTACTCTAGCTGCCCACAAAGCGGCTTTGCCGAGTGGGCCCCGGAACATTGTTTTTCAGCCCCTTGGGCCCTTAACGCGGTGTATATACGAAAAAAATCATAATTCTTGATAATCGAGTTAGGTCCAGGATTTTTTTCCACAAATCGTGATTATCCATCATATTCTAACCACCCAGCAAGCGGTTTGCCCCAATGACGCCCGGAAGGCCCCTATTCGCACTTCGATCAGAATTCGATCAGACACCTGTAATTTGTAAAAATCGACATAGGTCCAGGATTTTATTGCATGTATCTCGTAGAATTATGCTACTCTACCTGCCCACAGAGCGGCTTTGCCGATGTGCCCCGGAACATTGTTTGTCAGCCCCTAGGATACTTAACGAGGTGAATGTACGAAAAAATCATAATTTTTCAAAATCGAGTTAGGTCCAGGAATTTTTTCGATAAATCGTGATTATTTATCATATTCTAACCACCCACCAAGCGGTTTGCGCCAATGACGTCCGGAAGACCCCTATCCGCTCTTCGATCAGAATTCGATCAGACACCTGTCATTTGTAAAACTCGACTTAGGTCCAGGATTTTATTGCATGTATCTCGTAGAATGATGGTACTCTAGCTGCCCACAAAGCGGCTTTGCCGAGTGTGCCCCGAAACATCATTTTTCAGCCGCTAGGACACTTAACGCAGTGTATATACGAAAAAAAATATAATTTTTCAAAATTGAGTTAGGTCCAGGATGTTTTTCGATAAATCGTGATTACTCGTCATATTCTAACCAGCTACCAAGCGGTTTGACTCAATGACGTCCGGGAGGCCCCTATCCGCACTTCGATCAGAATTCGATTATACACCTGTCATTTGTGATAATCGACTTAGGTCCAGGATTTTATTGCATGTACCTCGTAGAATTATGCTACTCTAGCTGCCCACAAAGCAGCTTTGCCAAGTGTGCTCCGGAACATTGTTTTTCAGCCCTTAGGGCACTTAACGCGGTGCATATACGAAAAAATCATAATTTTTCAAAATCAAGTTAGGTCCAGGATGTTTTTCGATAAATCGTGATTACTCATCATAATCTAACCAGCTACCAAGCGGTTTGCCTCAATGACGTCCGGGAGGCCCCTATCCGCACTTCGACCAGAATTCGATTATACACCTGTCATTTGTGAAAATCGACTTAGGTCCAGGATTTTATTGCATGTGTCTCGTAGAATTATGCTACTCTAGCTGCCCACAAAGCGGCTTTGCGGAGTGGGCCCCGAAACATTGTTTTTCAACCCTATGGCACTTAACGCGGTGTATATACGAAAAAAAAATAGATTTTCAAAATCGAGTTAGTTCCAAGATTTTTTCCAATAAATCATCATTATTCGTCATATTCTAACCACCCACCGAGCGGTTTGCGCCAATGATGTCCGGAAAGCCCCTATCCGCACTTCGATCAGAATTCGATCAAACACCTGTCATTTGTGAAAATCGACTTAGGTCCAGGATTTTATTGCATGTATCTCGTAGAATTATGCTACACTAGCTGCCCACATAGTGGCTTTGTCAAGTGTGTCCCAAACGTTGTTTTCAGCCCCTAGGGCACTTAACGCGGTCTACATAGGAAAAAAAATAGATCGTGATTATTCATCATATTCTAACCACCCAGTAAGCGGTTTGTTCCTGTGACGTCCGGAAGGACCCTATCCGTACAACGATCAGAATTCGATTAGATACCTGTCATTTGTGAAAATCGACTTAGATCCAGGATTTTATTGCATGTGTCTCGCAGAATTATGCTACTCTAGCTGCGCACAAAGCGGCTTTGCCGAGTGTGCCCCGGAACATTGTTTTTCAGCCCCTAGGGCACTTAACGCAGTGTATATACGAAAAAAATCATAATTTTTCAAAATCGAGTTAGGTCCAGGATTTTTTTCGATAAGTCTTGATTATCTACCATGTTCTAACCACCCACTAAGCGGTTTGCTACAATGACGTTCGGAAGGCCCCTATCCGTACTTCGATCAGAATTCGATCAAACACCTGTCATTTGTGAAAATCGACTTAGGTCCAGGATTTTATTGCATGTATCTCGAAGAATTATGCTACTCTAGCTGCCCACATAGTGGCTTTGTCAAGTGTGTCCCGAACGTTGTTTTCAGCCCCTAGGGCACTTAACGCGGTCTACATAGGAAAAAAAATCATAATTTTTCAAAATCGAGTTAGATTTTTGGATAGATTATGATTAATTATCATATTCTAACCACCCACCAAGCGGTTTGCGCCAATGACGTCCGGAAGGCCCCTATCCGCACTTCGATCAGAATTCGATCAGACACCTGTCATTTGTAAAAATCGACTTAGGTCCAGGACTTTATTGCATGTATCTCGTAGAATTACGCTACTCTAGCTGCCCACACAGTGGCTTTGTCAAGTGTATCCCGAACGTTGTTTTTCAGCCCCTAGGGCACTTAACGCGATGTACATAGGAAAAAAATCATAATTTTTCAAAATCTAGTTAGGTCCAGGATTTTTTTCAACAAATCGTGATTATTTTGTGAAAATCGACTTAGGTCCAGGATTTTATTGCATTTATCTCGTAGAATTAAGCTACTCTAGCTGCTCACAAAGCGGCTTTGCCTAGTGTGCCCCGGAACATTGTTTTTCAGCCTATAGGGCACTTAACGCGGTGCATATACGAAAAAAATCTTAATTTTTCAAAATCGAGTTAGGTCCAGGATTTTTTTCGATAAGTCTTGATTATCTACCATGTTCTAACCACCCACTAAGCGGTTTGCTCCAATGACGTTCGGAAGGCCCCTATCCGTACTCCGATCAGAATTCGATCAAACACCTGTCATTTGTGAAAATCGACTTAGGTCCAGGATTTTATTGCATGTATCTCGTAGAATTATGCTACTCTAGCTGCCCACATAGTGGCTTTGTCAAGTATGTCCCGAACGTTGTTTTCAGCCCCTAGGGCACTTAACGCGGTCTACATAGGAAAAAAAATCATAATTTTTCAAAATCGAGTTAGATTTTTGGATAGATGATGATTAATTATCATATTCTAACCACCCACCAAGCGGTTTGCGCCAATGACGTCCGGAAGGCCCCTATCCGCACTTCGATCAGAATTCGATCAGACACCTGTCATTTGTAAAAATCGACTTAGGTCCAGGACTTTATTGCATGTATCTCGTAGAATTATGATACTCTAGCTGCCCACAAAGCTGCTTTACCGAGGGTGCCCCGGAAAGTTGTTTTTCAGCCCTTAGGGCACTTAACGCGGTGCATATACGAAAAAAATCATAATTTTTCAAAATCGAGTTAGGTCCAGGATTTTCTTCGATAAATCGTGATTATTCATCATATTGTAACCACCCAGTAAGCGGTTTGTTCCTGTGGCATCCGGAAGGACCCTATCCGTACATCGATCAGAATTCGATCAGACACCTGTCATTTGTAAAAATCGACTTAGGTCCAGGATTTTATTGCATGTATCTCGTAGAACTAAGCTACTCTAGCTGCCCATAAAGCAGCTTTGCCGAGTGTGCCCCGGAACATTGTTTTTCAGCCTCTAGGGCACTTAACGCGGTGCATATACGAAAAAAATCTTAATTTTTCAAAATAGAGTTAGGTCCAGGATTTTTTTGGATAAGTCTTGATTATCTATCATGTTCTAACCACCCACTAAGCGGTTTGCTCCAATGACGTTCGGAAGGCCCCTATCCGTACTTCGATCAGAGTTCGATCAAACACCTGTCATTTGTGAAAATCGACTTAGGTCCAGGATTTTATTGCATGTATCTCGTAGAATTAGGCTACTCTAGCTGCCCACATAGTAGCTTTGTCAAGTGTGTCCCGAACGTTGTTTTCAGCCCCTAGGGCACTTAACGCGATGTACATAGGAAAAAAATCATAATTTTTCAAAATCGAGTTAGGTCCAGGATTTTTTTCGATAAGTCTTGATTATCTACCATGTTCTAACCACCCACTAAGCGGTTTGCTCCAATGACGTTCGGAAGGCCCCTATCCGTACTCCGATCAGAATTCGATCAAACACCTGTCATTTGTGAAAATTGACTTAGGTCCAGGATTTTATTGCATGTATCTCGTAGAATTATGCTACTCTAGCTGCCCACATAGTGGCTTTGTCAAGTATGTCCCGAACGTTGTTTTCAGCCCCTAGGGCACTTAACGCGGTCTACATAGGAAAAAAAATCATAATTTTTCAAAATCGAGTTAGATTTTTGGATAGATGATGATTAATTATCATATTCTAACCACCCACCAAGCGGTTTGCGCCAATGACGTCCGGAAGGCCCCTATCCGCACTTCGATCAGAATTCGATCAGACACCTGTCATTTGTAAAAATCGACTTAGGTCCAGGACTTTATTGCATGTATCTCGTAGAATTATGATACTCTAGCTGCCCACAAAGCTGCTTTACCGAGGGTGCCCCGGAAAATTGTTTTTCAGCCCTTAGGGCACTTAACGCGGTGCATATACGAAAAAAATCATAATTTTTCAAAATCGAGTTAGGTCCAGGATTTTTTTCGATAAATCGTGATTATTCATCATATTGTAACCACCCAGTAAGCGGTTTGTTCCTGTGGCATCCGGAAGGACCCTATCCGTACATCGATCAGAATTCGATCAGACACCTGTCATTTGTAAAAATCGACTTAGGTCCAGGATTTTATTGCATGTATCTCGTAGAACTAAGCTACTCTAGCTGCCCATAAAGCAGCTTTGCCGAGTGTGCCCCGGAACATTGTTTTTCAGCCTCTAGGGCACTTAACGCGGTGCATATACGAAAAAAATCTTAATTTTTCAAAATCGAGTTAGGTCCAGGATTTTTTTGGATAAGTCTTGATTATCTATCATGTTCTAACCACCCACTAAGCGGTTTGCTCCAATGACGTTCGGAAGGCCCCTATCCGTACTTCGATCAGAATTCGATCAAACACCTGTCATTTGTGAAAATCGACTTAGGTCCAGGATTTTATTGCATGTATCTCGAAGAATTAGGCTACTCTAGCTGCCCACATAGTAGCTTTGTCAAGTGTGTCCCGAACGTTGTTTTCAGCCCCTAGGGCACTTAACGCGATGTACATAGGAAAAAAATCATAATTTTTCAAAATCGAGTTAGGTCCAGGATTTTTTTCGATAAGTCTTGATTATCTACCATGTTCTAACCACCCACTAAGCGGTTTGCTCCAATGACGTTCGGAAGGCCCCTATCCGTACTTCTATCAGAATTCGATCAAACACCTGTCATTTGTGAAAATCGACTTAGGTCCAGGATTTTATTGCATGTATCTCGTAGAATTATGCTACTCTAGCTGCCCACATAGTAGCTTTGTCAAGTGTGTCCCGAACGTTGTTTTCAGCCCCTAGGGCACTTAACGCGGTCTACATAGGAAAAAAAATCATAATTTTTCAAAATCGAGTTAGATTTTTGGATAGATGATGATTAATTATCATATTCTAACCACCCACCAAGTGGTTTGCGCCAATGACGTCCGGAAGGCCCCTATCCGCACTTCGATCAGAATTCGATCAGACACCTGTCATTTGTAAAAATCGACTTAGGGCCAGGACTTTATTGCATGTATCTCGTAGAATTATGATACTCTAGCTGCCCACAAAGCTGCTTTGCCGGAAAATTGTTTTTCAGCCCTTAGGGCACTTAACGCGGTGCATATACGAAAAAAATCACAATTTTTCAAAATCGAGTTAGGTCCAGGATTTTTTTCGATAAATCGTGATTATTCATCATATTGTAACCACCCAGTAAGCGGTTTGTTCCTGTGGCATCCGGAAGGACCCTATCCGTACATCGATCAGAATTCGATCAGACACCTGTCATTTGTAAAAATCGACTTAGGTCCAGGATTTTATTGCATTCATCTCGTAGAACTAAGCTACTCTAGCTGCCCATAAAGCAGCTTTGCCGAGTGTGCCCCGGAACATTGTTTTTCAGCCTCTAGGGCGGTGCATATACGAAAAAAATCTTAATTTTTCAAAATCGAGTTAGGTCCACGATTTTTTTCGATAAGTCTTGATTATCTATCATGTTCGAACCACCCACTAAGCGGTTTGCTCCAATGACGTTCGGAAGGCCCCTATCCGTACTTCGATCAGAATTCGATCAAACACCTGTCATTTGTGAAAATCGACTTAGGTCCAGGATTTTATTGCATGTATCTCGTAGAATTAGGCTACTCTAGCTGCCCACATAGTGGCTTTGTTAAGTGTATCCCGAACGTTGTTTTTCAGCCCCTAGGGCACTTAACGCGATGTACATAGAAAAAAAATCATAATTTTTCAAAATCGAGTTAGGTCCAGGATTTTTTTCAACAAATCGTGATTATTTTGTGAAAATCGACTTAGGTCCAGGATTTTATTGCATTTATCTCGTGGAATTAAGCTACTCTAGCTGCTCACAAAGCGGCTTTGCCTAGTGTGGCCCGGAACATTGTTTTTCAGCCTCTAGGGCACTTAACGCGGTGCATATGCGAAAAAAATCTTAATTTTTCAAAATCGAGTTAGGCCCAGGATTTTTTTCGATAAGTCTTGATTATCTACCATGTTCTAACCACCCACTAAGCGGTTTGCTCCAATGACGTTCGGAAGGCCCCTATCCGTACTTCGATCAGAATTCGATCAAATACCTGTCATTTGTGAAAATCGACTTAGGTCCAGGATTTTATTGCATGTATCTCGTAGAAATATGATACTCTAGCTGCCCACAAAGCTGCTTTGCCGAGGGTGCCCCGGAAAATTGTTTTTCAGCCCTTAGGGCACTTAACGCGGTGCATATACGAAAAAAATCATAATTTTTCAAAATCGAGTTAGGTCCAGGATTTTTTTCGATAAATCGTGATTATTCATCATATTGTAACCACCCAGTAAGCGGTTTGTTCCTGTGGCATCCGGAAGGACCCTATCCGTACATCGATCAGAATTCGATCAGACACCTGTCATTTGTAAAAATCCACTTAGGTCCAGGATTTTATTGCATTTATCTCGTAGAATTAAGCTACTCTAGCTGCTCACAAAGCGGCTTTGCCTAGTGTGCCCCGGAACATTGTTTTTCAGCCTCTAGGGCACTTCACGCGGTGCATATACGAAAAAAATCTTAATTTTTCAAAATCGAGTTAGGTCCAGGATTTTTTTCGATAAGTCTTGATTATCTACCATGTTCTAACCACCCACTAAGCGGTTTGCTCCAATGACGCTCGGAAGGCCCCTATCCGTACTTCGATCAGAATTCGATTAAACACCTGTCATTTGTGAAAATCGACTTAGGTCCAGGATTTTATTGCATGTATTTCGTAGAATTATGCTACTCTAGCTGCCCACATAGTGGCTTTGTCAAGTGTGTCCCGAACGTTGTTTTCAGCCCCTAGGGCACTTAACGCGGTCTACATAGGAAAAAAAATCATAATTTTTCAAAATCGAGTTAGATTTTTGGATAGATGGTGATTAATTATCATATTCTAACCACCCACCAAGCGGTTTGCGCCAATGACGTCCGGAAGGCGCCTATCCGCACTTCGATCAGAATTCGATCAGACACCTGTCATTTGTAAAAATCGACTTAGGTCCAGGACTTTATTGCATGTATCTCGTAGAATTATGATACTCTAGCTGCCCACAAAGCTGCTTTGCCGAGGGTGCCCCGGAAAATTGTTTTTCAGCCCTTAGGGCCTTAACGCGGTGCATATACGAAAAAAATCTTAATTTTTCAAAATCGAGTTAGGTCCAGGATTTTTTTCGATAAGTCTTGATTATCTACCATGTTCTAACCACCCACTAAGCGGTTTGCTCCAATGACGTTCGGAAGGCCCCTATCCGTACTTCGATCAGAATTCGATCAAATACCTGTCATTTGTGAAAATCGACTTAGGTCCAGGATTTTATTGCATGTATCTCGTAGAATTATGCTACTCTAGCTGCCCACATAGTGGCTTTGTCAAGTGTGTCCCGAACGTTGTTTTCAGCCCCTAGGGCACTTAACGCGGTCTACATAGGAGAAAAAATTATAATTTTTCAAAATCGAGTTAGATTTTTCGATAGATGATGATTAATTATCATATTCTAACCACCCACCAAGCGGTTTGCGCCAATGACGTCCGGAAGGCCCCTATCCGCACTTCGATCAGAATTCGATCAGACACCTGCCATTTGTAAAAATCGACTTAGGTCCAGGACTTTATTGCATGTATCTCGTAGAATTATGATACTCTAGCTGCCCACAAAGCTGCTTTACCGAGGGTGCCCCGGAAAATTGTTTTTCAGCCCTTAGGGCACTTAACGCGGTGCATATACGAAAAAAATCTTAATTTTTCAAAATCGAGTTAGGTCCAGGATTTTTTTCGATAAGTCTTGATTATCTACCATGTTCTAACCACCCACTAAGCGGTTTGCTCCAATGACGTCCGGAAGGACCCTATCCGTACAACGATCAGAATTCGATTAGATACCTGTCATTTGTGAAAATCGACTTAGATCCAGGATTTTATTGCATGTGTCTCGCAGAATTATGCTACTCTAGCTGCGCACAAAGCGGCTCTGCCGAGTGTGCCCCGGAACATTGTTTTTCAGCCCCTAGGGCACTTAACGCAGTGTATATACGAAAAAAATCATAATTTTTCAAAATCGAGTTAGGTCCAGGATTTTTTTCGATAAGGCTTGATTATCTACCATGTTCTAACCACCCACTAAGCGGTTTGCTCCAATGACGTTCGGAAGGCCCCTATCCGTACTTCGATCAGAATTCGATCAAACACCTGTCATTTGTGAAAATCGACTTAGGTCCAGGATTTTATTGCATGTATCTCGTAGAATTATGCTACTCTAGCTGCCCACATAGTGGCTTTGTCAAGTGTGTCCCGAACGTTGTTTTCAGCCCCTAGGGCACTTAACGCGGTCTACATAGGAAAAAAAATCATAATTTTTCAAAATCGAGTTAGATTTTTGGATAGATGATGATTAATTATCATATTCTAACCACCCACCAAGTGGTTTGCGCCAATGACGTCCGGAAGGCCCCTATCCGCACTTCGATCAGAATTCGATCAGACACCTGGCATTTGTAAAAATCGACTTAGGGCCAGGACTTTATTGCATGTATCTCGTAGAATTATGATACTCTAGCTGCCCACAAAGCTGCTTTGCCGAGGGTGCCCCGGAAAATTGTTTTTCATCCCTTAGGGCACTTAACGCGGTGCATATACGAAAAAAATCATAATTTTTCAAAATCGAGTTAGGTCCAGGATTTTTTTCGATAAATCGTGATAATTCATCATATTGTAACCACCCAGTAAGCGGTTTGTTCCTGTGGCATCCGGAAGGACCCTATCCGTACATCGATCAGAATTCGATCAGACACCTGTCATTTGTAAAAATCGACTTAGGTCCAGGATTTTATTGCATGTATCTCGTAGAACTAAGCTACTCTAGCTGCCCATAAAGCAGCTTTGCCGAGTGTGCCCCGGAACATTGTTTTTCAGCCTCTAGGGCACTTAACGCGGTGCATATACGAAAAAAATCTTAATTTTTCAAAATCGAGTTAGGTCCAGGATTTTTTTCGATAAGTCTTGATTATCTATCATGTTCTAACCACCCACTAAGCGGTTTGCTCCAATGACGTTCGGAAGGCCCCTATCCGTACTTCGATCAGAATTCGATCAAACACCTGTCATTTGTGAAAATCGACTTAGGTCCAGGATTTTATTGCATGTATCTCGTAGAATTAGGCTACTCTAGCTGCCCACATAGTGGCTTTGTCAAGTGTATCCCGAACGTTGTTTTTCAGCCCCTAGGGCACTTAACGCGATGTACATAGGAAAAAAATCATAATTTTTCAAAATCGAGTTAGGTCCAGGATTTTTTTCAACAAATCGTGATTATTTTGTGAAAATCGACTTAGGTCCAGGATTTTATTGCATTTATCTCGTAAAATTAAGCTACTCTAGCTGCTCACAAAGCGGCTTTGCCTAGTGTGCCCCGGAACATTGTTTTTCAGCCTCTAGGGCACTGAACGCGGTGCATATACGAAAAAAATCTTAATTTTTCAAAATCGAGTTAGGTCCAGGATTTTTTTCGATAAGTCTTGATTATCTACCATGTTCTAACCACCCACTAAGCGGTTTGCTCCAATGACGTTCGGAAGGCCCCTATCCGTACTTCGATCAGAATTCGATCAAACACCTGTCATTTGTGAAAATCGACTTAGGTCCAGGATTTTATTGCATGTATCTCGTAGAATTATGCTACTCTAGCTGCCCACATAGTGGCTTTGTCAAGTGTGTCCCGAACGTTGTTTGCAGCCCCTAGGGCACTTAACGCGGTCTACATAGAAAAAAAATCATAATTTTTCAAAATCGAGTTAGATTTTTGGATAGATGATGATTAATTATCATATTCTAACCACCCACCAAGCGGTTTGCGCCAATGACGTCCGGAACGCCCCTATCCGCACTTCGATCAGAATTCGATCAGACACCTGTCATTTGTAAAAATCGACTTAGGTCCAGGACTTTATTGCATGTATCTCGTAGAATTATGATACTCTAGCTGCCCACAAAGCTGCTTTGCCGAGGGTGCCCCGGAAAATTGTTTTTCAGCCCTTAGGGCATTTAACGCGGTGCATATACGAAAAAAAACATAATTTTTCAAAATCGAGTTAGGTCCAGGATTTTTTTCGATTAATCGTGATTATTGATCATATTGTAACCACCCAGTAAGCGGTTTGTTCCTGTGGCATCCGGAGGGACCCTATCCGTACATCGATCAGAATTCGATCAGACACCTGTCATTTGTAAAAATCGACTTAGGTCCAGGATTTTATTGCATGTATCTCGTAGAACTAAGCTACTCTAGCTGCCCATAAAGCAGCTTTGCCGAATGTGCCCCGGAACATTGTTTTTCAGCCTCTAGGGCACTTAACGCGGTGCATATACGAAAAAAATCTTAATTTTTCAAAATCGAGTTAGGTCCAGGATTTTTTTCGATAAGTCTTGATTATCTATCATGTTCTAACCACCCACTAAGCGGTTTGCTCCAATGACGTTCGGAAGGCCCCTATCCGTACTTCGATCAGAATTCGATCAAACACCTGTCATTTGTGAAAATCGACTTAGGTCCAGGATTTTATTGCATGTTTTTCAGCCCCTAGGGCACTTAACGAGGTGTATGTACGGAAAAAATCATAATTTTTCAAAATCGAGTTAGGTCCAGGATTTTCTGCGACAAATCGTGATTATTCATCATATTCTAACCTTCTAACCACCCAGTAAGCGGTTTGTTCCTGTGACGTCCGCAAGGGCCCTGTCCGTACACCGATCAAAATTCGATCAGACACCTGTCATTTGTGAAAATCTACTTAGGTCCAGGGTTTTATTGCATGAATCTCGTAAAATTATGCTACACGAGCCGCCCACAAGGCGGCTTTGCCAAGTGTGCCCCGGAACATTGTTTTTCAGCCCCTAGGGCACTTAACGAGGTGTATGTACGAAAAAAATCATAATTTTTCAAAATCTAGTTAGGTCCAGGATAAATCGTGATTACTCATCATATTCTAACCAGCCACCAAGCGGTTTGCCCCAATGACGTCCGGAAGGCCCCTATCCGCACTTCGATCAGACACCTGTCCTCTGTAAAAATCGACTTAGGTCTAGGATTTTATTGCATGTATCACGTAGATTTATGCTACTCTAGCTGCACACATAGTGGCTTTGTCAAGTGTGCCCCGGAAAATTGTTTTTCAGCCCCTACGGCACTTAACGCGGTGCATATACGAAACAAATCATTATTTTTCAAAATTGAGTTAGGTCTAGGATTTTTTCCGATAAATCGTGATTATTTATCATATTCTAAACACCCAGTAAGCGGTTTGTTCTTGTGACGTCCGGAAGGACCCTATCCGTACATCGCATCGATCAGAATTCGATCAGACACCTGTCATTTGGTCCAGGATTTTATTGCATGTATCTCGTAGAACTATTATGCTACTCTAGCTGCCCACAAAGCAGCTTTGAGAAGTGTGCCCGGAACATTGTTTTTCAGACCCTAGGGCACTTAAAACGGTGCATATACAAAAAAATCATAATTTTTCAAAATCGAGTTGGGTCCAGGAGTTTTTTGGATAAATCGTGATTATTTATCATATTCTAACCACCCAGCAAGCGGTTTGCCCCAATGACGTCCAGAAGGCCCCTATCCGCACTTCGATCAGAATTCTATCAGAAACCTGTCATTTGTGAAAATCGACTTAGGTCCAGGATTTTATTGCATGTATCTCATAGAATTATGCTACTCTAGCTGCTCACAAAGCGGCTTTGCCGAGTGTGCCCCGGAACATTGTTTTTCAGCCCCTAGGACACTTAACGCAGTGTATATACGAAAAAAATCACACTTTTTCAAAATCGAGTTAAGTCCAGGATTTTTCCGATATATGGTGATTATCCATCTTATTCTAACCAGCCACAAAGCGGTTTGCCCCAATGACCTTCAGAAGGCCCCTATCCTCACGTCGATCAGAATTCGATTATACGCCTGTCATTTGTGAAAATCGACTTAGGTGCAGGATTTTATTGCATGGTATCTCGTAGAATTATGTCATCCTAGCTGCTCACAAAGCGGCTTTGCCGAGTGTGCCCCGGAAAATTGTTTTTCAGCCCCTAGGGCACTTAACGCGGTGCATATACGAAAAAAATCATAATTTTTCAAAATCGAGTTAGGTCCAGGATTTTTTTCGATATGTGGTGATTATTCATCATATTCTAACCACCCACCATGCGGTTTTCCCCAATGACGACCGGAAGGCCCCTATCCGCACAAGTGTGCCCCGGAACATTGTTTTTCAGCCCCTAGGTCACTTGACGCGTATATACGGAAAAAATCATAATTTTTCAATATCGAGTTAGGTCCAGGAATTTTTTCGATAAATCGTGATCGTTTATCATATTCTAACCAGCCACCGAGCGGTTTGTGCCAGTGACGTCCGGAAGGCCCCTATCCGCACTTCGATCAGAATTTGATCAGACACCTGTCATTTGTGAAAATCGACTTTGGTCCAGGATTTTATTGCATGTGTCTCGCAGAATTATGCTACTCTAGCTGCCCACAAAGCGGCTTTGCCAAGTGTGCCCCGGAAAATTGTTTTTCAGCCCCTAGGGCACTTAACGCGGTGCATATACGAAAAAAATTATAATTCTTCAAAATCGAGTTAGGTCCAGGATGTTTTTCGTCAAATCGTAATTATTCATCACATTCCAACCACCCAGTGAGCGGTTTGTTCCTGTGAGGTCCGGAAGGCCCCTATCCGTACATCGATCAGAATTCGATCAGACACCTGTCATTTGTAAAAATCGACATAGGTCCAGGATTTTATTGCATGTATCTCGTAGAATTATGCTACTCTACCTGCCCACAGAGCGGCTTTGCCGATGTGCCCCGGAACATTGTTTGTCAGCCCCTAGGATACTTAACGAGGTGAATGTACGAAAAAATCATAATTTTTCAAAATCGAGTTAGGTCCAGGAATTTTTTCGATAAATCGTGATTATTTATCATATTCTAACCACCCACCAAGCGGTTTGCGCCAATGACGTCCGGAAGACCCCTATCCGCTCTTCGATCAGAATTCGATCAGACACCTGTCATTTGTAAAACTCGACTTAGGTCCAGGATTTTATTGCATGTATCTCGTAGAATTAAGCTACTCTAGCTGTCCACAAAGCAGCTTTGCCGAGTGTGCCCCGGAAAATTGTTTTTAGCCCTTAGGGCACTTAACGCGGTGCATATACGAAAAAAATCATAGTTTTTCAAAATCGAGTTAGGTCTAGGATTTTTTTCGATAAATCGTGATTATTTATTATATTCTAAACACCCTGTAAGCGGTTTGTTCCTGGGACGTCCGGAAGGACCCTATCCGTACATCGATCAGAATTCGATCAGACACCTGTCATTTGATATATGGTGATTATTTATCATATTCTAACCACCTACCAAGCGGTTTGCGCCAATGACGTCCGGAAGTCCCTTATCTGCACTTCGACCAGACACCTGCCATCTGTAAAAATCGACTTAGGTCCAGGATTTTAGTGTATGTATCTCGTAGAATTATGCTATTCTAGCTGCTCACAAAGCGGCTTTGCCAAGTGTGCCCGGAACGTTGTTTTTCAGCCCCTAGGGCACTTAACGCGGTGTACATACGAAAAAAAATCATAATTTTTCAAAATCGAATTAGTTCCTGGATTTTTTCTGATATATGGTGATTATTTATCATATTCTAACCACCCACCAAGCGGTTTGCGCCAATGGCGTCCGGAAGGCCAATATCCGCACTTCGATCAGAATTCGATCAGACACCAGTCATTTGTAAAATTCGACTTAAGTCCAGGATTTTATTGCATTTATCTGGTAGAATTACACTACTCTAGCTGCTCACAAAGCGGCTTTGCCGAGTGTGCCCCGGAACATTATTATACGAAAAAAATCACAATTTTTCAAAATCGAGTTAAGTCCAGGATTTTTTTCGATATATGGTGATTATTCATCATATTCTAACCACCCTCCATGCGGTTTTCCCCAATGACGTCCGGAAGGCCCCTATCCGCACAAGTGTGCCCCGGAACATTGTTTTTCAGCCCCTAGGGCACATGACGCGTATATACGGAAAAAATCATAATTTTTCAAGATCGAGTTAGGTCCAGGAATTTTTTCGATAAATCGTGATCATTTATCATACTCTAACCACCCAGCAAGCGGTTTGCCCCAATGACGCCCGGAAGGCCCCTATTCGCACTTCGATCAGAATTCGATCAGACACCCGTCATTTGTAAAAATCGACTCAGGTCCAGGATTTTGTTGCATGTGTCTTGCAGAATTATGCTACTCTAGCTGCCCACAAAGCGGCTTTGCCAAGTGTTCCCCGGAACATTGTTTTTCAGCCCCTAGGGCACTTAACGCGGTGTACATACGAATAAAAATCATAATTTTTCAAAATCGAGTTAGTTCCTGGATTTTTTCTGATATATGGTGATTATTTATCATATTCTAACCACCCACCAAGCGGTTTGCGCCAATGACGTCCGGAACGCCCCTATCCGCACTTCGATCAGACACCTGCCATCTGTAAAAATCGACTTAGGTCCAGGATTTTATTGCATGTATCTCGTACAATTATGCTATTCTAGCTGCTCACAAAGCGGCTTTGCCAAGTGTGCCCCGGAACATTGTTTTTCAGCCCCTAGGGTACTTAACGAGGTGTATGTACGAAAAAAATCATAATTTTTCAAAATCGAGTTAGGTCGAGGATAAATCGTGATTACTCATCATATTCTAACCAGCCCCCAAGCGGTGTGCCTCAATGACGTCCGGAAGGCTCCTATCCGCACTTCGATCAGAATTTGATTATTCACCTGTCATTTGTGAAAATCGACTCAGGTGCAGGATTTGATTGCATGGTGTCCCGTAGAATTATGCCACTCTAGCTGCTCACAAAGCGTCTTTGCCGAGTGTGCCCCGGAACATTATTATACGAAAAAAATTACAATTTTTCAAAATCGAGTTAGGTCCAGGGTTTTTTTCGATATATGGTGATTATTCATTATATTCCAACCACCCACCATGCGGTTTTCCCCAATGACGTCCGGAAGGCCCCTATCCGTACTTAGATCAGAACTCGATCAAACACCTGTCATTTGTGAAAATCGACTTTGGTCCAGGATTTTATTGCACGTATCTCGCAGAATTATGCTATTCTAGCTGCCTACAAAGCGGCTTTGCCAAGTGTGCCCCGGAACGTTTTTTTCAGACTCTAGGGCACTTGACGCGTATATACGGGAAAAATCATAATTTTTCAAAATCGAGTTAGGTCCAGGATTTTTTTGATAAATCGTGATTATTCATCATATTCTAACCACCCAGTAAGCGGTTTCTTCCCGTGAGGTCCGGAAGGCCCCTATCCGTACATCGATCAGAATTCGATCAGACACCTGTCATTTGTAGAAATCGACTTAGGTCCAGGATTTTATTGCATGCGTCTCGTAGAATCATGCTACTCTAGCTGCTCACAAAGTGGCTTTGCCGAGTGTGCCCCGGAACATTGTTTTTCAGCCCCTAGGGCACTTAACGAGGTGTATGTACGGAAAAAATCATAATTTTTCAAAATCGAGTTAGGTCCAGGATTTTCTGCGACAAATCGTGATTATTCATCATATTCTAACCTTCTAACCACCCAGTAAGCGGTTTGTTCCTGTGACGTCCGCAAGGGCCCTGTCCGTACACCGATCAAAATTCGATCAGACACCTGTCATTTGTGAAAATCTACTTAGGTCCAGGGTTTTATTGCATGAATCTCGTAAAATTATGCTACACGAGCCGCCCACAAGGCGGCTTTGCCAAGTGTGCCCCGGAACATTGTTTTTCAGCCCCTAGGGCACTTAACGAGGTGTATGTACGAAAAAAATCATAATTTTTCAAAATCGAGTTAGGTCCAGGATAAATCGTGATTACTCATCATATTCTAACCAGCCACCAAGCGGTTTGCCCCAATGACGTCCGGAAGGCCCCTATCCGCACTTCGATCAGACACCTGTCCTCTGTAAAAATCGACTTAGGTCTAGGATTTTATTGCATGTATCACGTAGATTTATGCTACTCTAGCTGCACACATAGTGGCTTTGTCAAGTGTGCCCCGGAAAATTGTTTTTCAGCCCCTACGGCACTTAACGCGGTGCATATACGAAACAAATCATTATTTTTCAAAATTGAGTTAGGTCTAGGATTTTTTCCGATAAATCGTGATTATTTATCATATTCTAAACACCCAGTAAGCGGTTTGTTCTTGTGACGTCCGGAAGGACCCTATCCGTACATCGCATCGATCAGAATTCGATCAGACACCTGTCATTTGGTCCAGGATTTTATTGCATGTATCTCGTAGAATTATTATGCTACTCTAGCTGCCCACAAAGCAGCTTTGAGAAGTGTGCCCGGAACATTGTTTTTCAGACCCTAGGGCACTTAAAACGGTGCATATACAAAAAAATCATAATTTTTCAAAATCGAGTTGGGTCCAGGAGTTTTTTGGATAAATCGTGATTATTTATCATATTCTAACCACCCAGCAAGCGGTTTGCCCCAATGACGTCCAGAAGGCCCCTATCCGCACTTCGATCAGAATTCTATCAGAAACCTGTCATTTGTGAAAATCGACTTAGGTCCAGGATTTTATTGCATGTATCTCATGGAATTATGCTACTCTAGCTGCTCACAAAGCGGCTTTGCCGAGTGTGCCCCGGAACATTGTTTTTCAGCCCCTAGGACACTTAACGCAGTGTATATACGAAAAAAATCACACCTTTTCAAAATCGAGTTAAGTCCAGGATTTTTCCGATATATGGTGATTATCCATCTTATTCTAACCAGCCACAAAGCGGTTTGCCCCAATGACCTTCAGAAGGCCCCTATCCGCACGTCGATCAGAATTCGATTATACGCCTGTCATTTGTGAAAATCGACTTAGGTGCAGGATTTTATTGCATGGTATCTCGTAGAATTATGTCATCCTAGCTGCTCACAAAGCGGCTTTGCCGAGTGTGCCCCGGAAAATTGTTTTTCAGCCCCTAGGGCACTTAACGCGGTGCATATACGAAAAAAATCATAATTTTTCAAAATCGAGTTAGGTCCAGGATTTTTTTCGATATGTGGTGATTATTCATCATATTCTAACCACCCACCATGCGGTTTTCCCCAATGACGTCCGGAAGGCCCCTATCCGCACAAGTGTGCCCCGGAACATTGTTTTTCAGCCCCTAGGTCACTTGACGCGTATATACGGAAAAAATCATAATTTTTCAATATCGAGTTAGGTCCAGGAATTTTTTCGATAAATCGTGATCGTTTATCATATTCTAACCAGCCACCGAGCGGTTTGTGCCAGTGACGTCCGGAAGGCCCCTATCCGCACTTCGATCAGAATTTGATCAGACACCTGTCATTTGTGAAAATCGACTTTGGTCCAGGATTTTATTGCATGTGTCTCGCAGAATTATGCTACTCTAGCTGCCCACAAAGCGGCTTTGCCAAGTGTGCCCCGGAAAATTGTTTTTCAGCCCCTAGGGCACTTAACGCGGTGCATATACGAAAAAAATCATAATTCTTCAAAATCGAGTTAGGTCCAGGATGTTTTTCGTCAAATCGTAATTATTCATCACATTCCAACCACCCAGTGAGCGGTTTGTTCCTGTGAGGTCCGGAAGGCCCCTATCCGTACATCGATCAGAATTCGATCAGACACCTGTCATTTGTGAAAATCGACTTGGTCCATGGTTTTATTGCATGTATCTCGTAAAATTATGCTACTCTAGCTGCCCAGAAAGCAGCTCTGCCGAGTGTGCCCCGGAACATTGTTTTTCAGCCCCTAGGGCACTTAACGAGGTGTGTGTACGGAAAAAATCATGATTTTCAAAATCGAGTTAGGTCCAGGATTTTCTGCGACAAATCGTGATTATTCATCATATTCTAACCAACCGGTAAGCGGTTTGTTCCTGTGACGTCCGCAAGGGCCCTGTCCTTACACCGATCAAAATTCGATCAGACACCTGTCAAATCGTGATTACTCATCATATTCTAACCAGCCACCAAGCGGTTTGCCCCAATGACGTCCGGAAGGCCCCTATCCGCACTTCGATCAGAATTCGATCAGAAACCTGTAATTTGTGAAAATCGACTTAGGTCCAGGATTTTATTGCATTTATCTCGTAGAATTATGCTACTCTAGCTGCTCACATAAGCAACTGTGGCGACTGTGCCCCGGAACATTGTTTTTCAGTCCCTATGGCACTTATCGAGGTGTATGTACGAAAAAAATCATAATTTTCCAAAATCGAATTAGGTCCAGGATAAATCGTGATTACTCATCATATTCTAACCAGCCACCAAGCGGTTTGCCCCAATGACGTCCGGAAGGCGCCTATCCGCACTTCGATCAGAATTCGATCAGACACCTGTCATTTGTGAAAATCGACTCAGGTGCAGGATTTTATTGCATGGTATCTCGTAGAATTATGCCACTCTAGCTGCTCACAAAACGGCTATGCCGAGTGTGCCCCGGAACAGTATTATACGGAAAAAATCATAATTTTTCAAAATCGAGTTAGGTCCAGGATGTTTTTCGTCAAATCGTAATTATTCATCACATTCCAACCACCCAGTGAGCGGTTTGTTCCTGTGAGGTCCGGAAGGCCCCTATCCGTACATCGATCAGAATTCGATCAGACACCTGTCATTTGTAAAAATCGACTTAGGTCCAGGATTTTATTGCATGCGTCTCGTAGAATCATGCCCCTAGGGCACTTAACGCGGTGTATATACGAAAAAAATCATAATTTTTTATAATCGAGTTAGGTTCATGATTTTTTTCAATAAATCGTGATTATTCATCATAATCTAACCACCCAGCAAGCGGTTTGCCCCAATGACGCCCGGAAGGCCCCTATTTGCACTTCGATCAGAATTCGATTATACACCTGCCATTTGTGAAAATCGACTTAGGTCCAGGATTTTATTGCATGTATCTCGTAGAATTATGCAACTCTAGCTGCTCACAAAGTGGCTTTGCCGAGTGTGCCCCGGAAAATTGTTTTTCAGCCCCTAGGGCACTTAACGCGGTGCATATACGAAAAAAATCATAATTTTTCAAAATCGAGTTAGGTCCAGGATTTTTTTCGATATGTGGTGATTATTCATCATATTCTAACCACCCACCATGCGGTTTTCCCCAATGACGTCCGGAAGGCCCCTATCCGCACAAGTGTGCCCCGGAACATTGTTTTTCAGCCCCTAGGTCACTTGACGCGTATATACGGAAAAAATCATAATTTTTCAATATCGAGTTAGGTCCAGGAATTTTTTCGATAAATCGTGATCGTTTATCATATTCTAACCAGCCACCGAGCGGTTTGTGCCAGTGACGTCCGGAAGGCCCCTATCCGCACTTCGATCAGAATTTGATCAGACACCTGTCATTTGTGAAAATCGACTTTGGTCCAGGATTTTATTGCATGTGTCTCGCAGAATTATGCTACTCTAGCTGCCCGCAAAGCGGCTTTGCCAAGTGTGCCCCGGAAAATTGTTTTTCAGCCCCTAGGGCGCTTAACGCGGTGCATATACGAAAAAAATCATAATTCTTCAAAATCGAGTTAGGTCCAGGATGTTTTTCGTCAAATCGTAATTATTCATCACATTCCAACCACCCAGTGAGCGGTTTGTTCCTGTGAGGTCCGGAAGGCCCCTATCCGTACATCGATCAGAATTCGATCAGACACCTGTCATTTGTGAAAATCGACTTGGTCCATGGTTTTATTGCATGTATCTCGTAAAATTATGCTACTCTAGCTGCCCAGAAAGCAGCTTTGCCGAGTGTGCCCCGGAACATTGTTTTTCAGCCCCTAGGGCACTTAACGAGGTGTATGTACGGAAAAAATCATGATTTTCAAAATCGAGTTAGGTCCAGGATTTTCTGCGACAAATCGTGATTATTCATCATATTCTAACCAACCGGTAAGCGGTTTGTTCCTGTGACGTCCGCAAGGGCCCTGTCCTTACACCGATCAAAATTCGATCAGACACCTGTCATTTGTGAAAATCTACCTAGGTCCAGGATTTTATTGCATGAATCTCGTAAAATTATGCTACACGAGCCGCCCACAAAGCGGCTTTGCCGAGTGTGCCCCGGAACATTGTTTTTCAGCCCCTAGGGCACTTAACGAGGTGTATGTACGAAAAAAATCATAATTTTTCAAAATCATGTTAGGTCCAGGATAAATCGTGATTACTCATCATATTCTAACCAGCCACCAAGCGGTTTGCCCCAATGACGTCCGGAAGGCCCCTATCCGCACTTCGATCAGAATTCGATCAGAAACCTGTCATTTGTGAAAATCGACTTAGGTCCAGGATTTTATTGCATTTATCTCGTAGAATTATGCTACTCTAGCTGCTCACATAAGCAACTGTGGCGACTGTGCCCCGGAACATTGTTTTTCAGCCCCTATGGCACTTATCGAGGTGTATGTACGAAAAAAATCATAATTTTCCAAAATCGAATTAGGTCCAGGATAAATCGTGATTACTCATCATATTCTAACCAGCCACCAAGCGGTTTGCCCCAATGACGTCCGGAAGGCCCCTATCCGCACTTCGATCAGAATTCGATTATACACCTGTCATTTGTGAAAATCGACTCAGGTGCAGGATTTTATTGCATGGTATCTCGTAGAATTATGCCACTCTAGCTGCTCACAAAACGGCTATGCCGAGTGTGCCCCGGAACAGTATTATACGGAAAAAATTATAATTTTTCAAAATCGAGTTAGGTCCAGGATTTTTTTCGATAAATCGTGATTATTCATCATATTCTAACCACCCAGTAAGCGGTTTGTTCCCGTGAGGTCCGGAAGGCCCCTATCCGTACATCGATCAGAATTCGATCAGACACCTGTCATTTGTAAAAATCCACTTAGGTCCAGGATTTTATTGCATGCGTCTCGTAGAATCATGCCCCTAGGGCACTTAACGCGGTGTATATACGAAAAAAATCATAATTTTTTATAATCGAGTTAGGTTCATGATTTTTTTCAATAAATCGTGATTATTCATCATAATCTAACCACCCAGCAAGCGGTTTGCCCCAATGACGCCCGGAAGGCCCCTATTTGCACTTCGATCAGAATTCGATTATACACCTGCCATTTGTGAAAATCGACTTAGGTCCAGGATTTTATTGCATGTATCTCGTAGAATTATGCAACTCTAGCTGCTCACAAAGTGGCTTTGCCGAGTGTGCCCCGGAACATTGTTTTTCAGCCCCTAGGGCACTTAACGAGGTGTATGTACGGAAAAAATCATAATTTTTTAAAATCGAGTTAGGTCCAGGATTTTCTGCGGCATATCGTGATTATTCATCATATTCAGCCCTTATACAAAAAAAAAATCATAATTTTTCAAAATCGAGTTAGTTTCAGGATTTTTTTTTTGGTATGTGGTGATTATTCATCATATTCTAGTAGTGACGCCCGGAAGGCCCCTATTCGCACTTCGATCAGAATTCGATCAGACACCTCTCATTTGTGAAAATCGACTTTGGTCCAGGATTTTATTGCATGTGTCTCGCAGAATTATGCTACTCTAGCTGCCCACAAAGCGGCTTTGCCGAGTGTGCCCCGGAAAATTGTTTTTCAGCCCCTAGGGCACTTAACGCGGTGCATATACGAAAAAAATCATAATTTTTCAAAATCGAGTTAGGTCCAGGATTTTTTTCGATATGTGGTGATTATTCATCATATTCTAACCACCCACCATGCGGTTTTCCCCAATGACGTCCGGAAGGCCCCTATCCGCACAAGTGTGCCCCGGAACATTGTTTTTCAGCCCCTAGGTCACTTGACGCGTATATACGGAAAAAATCATAATTTTTCAATATCGAGTTAGGTCCAGGAATTTTTTCGATAAATCGTGATCGTTTATCATATTCTAACCAGCCACCGAGCGGTTTGTGCCAGTGACGTCCGGAAGGCCCCTATCCGCACTTCGATCAGAATTTGATCAGACACCTGTCATTTGTGAAAATCGCCTTTGGTCCAGGATTTTATTGCATGTGTCTCGCAGAATTATGCTACTCTAGCTGCCCGCAAAGCGGCTTTGCCAAGTGTGCCCCGGAAAATTGTTTTTCAGCCCCTAGGGCACTTAACGCGGTGCATATACGAAAAAAATCATAATTCTTCAAAATCGAGTTAGGTCCAGGATGTTTATCGTCAAATCGTAATTATTCATCACATTCCAACCACCCAGTGAGCGGTTTGTTCCTGTGAGGTCCGGAAGGCCCCTATCCGTACATCGATCAGAATTCGATCAGACACCTGTCATTTGTGAAAATCGACTTGGTCCATGGTTTTATTGCATGTATC
This sequence comes from Acanthoscelides obtectus, assembly GCA_963669975.1. Taxonomy (NCBI): domain Eukaryota; kingdom Metazoa; phylum Arthropoda; class Insecta; order Coleoptera; family Chrysomelidae; genus Acanthoscelides; species Acanthoscelides obtectus. The sequence goes on from CAVLJG010000008.1 coordinate 86,246,714, forward strand.
TCGTAAAATTATGCTACTCTAGCTGCCCAAAAAGCAGCTTTGCCGAGTGTGCCCCGGAACATTGTTTTTCAGCCCCTAGGGCACTTAACGAGGTGTATGTACGGAAAAAATCATGATTTTCAAAATCGAGTTAGGTCCAGGATTTTCTGCGACAAATCGTGATTATTCATCATATTCTAACCAACCGGTAAGCGGTTTGTTCCTGTGACGTCCGCAAGGGCCCTGTCCTTACACCGATCAAAATTCGATCAGACACCTGTCATTTGTGAAAATCTACCTAGGTCCAGGATTTTATTGCATGAATCTCGTAAAATTATGCTACACGAGCCGCCCACAAAGCGGCTTTGCCGAGTGTGCCCCGGAACATTGTTTTTCAGCCCCTAGGGCACTTAACGAGGTGTATGTACGAAAAAAATCATAATTTTTCAAAATCATGTTAGGTCCAGGATAAATCGTGATTACTCATCATATTCTAACCAGCCAAGCGGTTTGCCCCTATGACGTCCGGAAGGCCCCTATCCGCACTTCGATCAGAATTCGATCAGAAACCTGTCATTTGTGAAAATCGACTTAGGTCCAGGATTTTATTGCATTTATCTCGTAGAATTATGCTACTCTAGCTGCTCACATAAGCAACTGTGGCGACTGTGCCCCGGAACATTGTTTTTCAGCCCCTATGGCACTTATCGAGGTGTATGTACGAAAAAAATCATAATTTTCCAAAATCGAATTAGGTCCAGGATAAATCGTGATTACTCATCATATTCTAACCAGCCACCAAGCGGTTTGCCTCAATGACGTCCGGAAGGCCCCTATCCGCACTTCGATCAGAATTCGATTATACACCTGTCATTTGTGAAAATCGACTCAGGTGCAGGATTTTATTGCATGGTATCTCGTAGAATTATGCCACTCTAGCTGCTCACAAAACGGCTATGCCGAGTGTGCCCCGGAACAGTATTATACGGAAAAAATCATAATTTTTCAAAATCGAGTTAGGTCCAGGATTTTTTTCGATAAATCGTGATTATTCATCATATTCTAACCACCCAGTAAGCGGTTTGTTCCCGTGAGGTCCGGAAGGCCCCTATCCGTACATCGATCAGAATTCGATCAGACACCTGTCATTTGTAAAAATCGACTTAGGTCCAGGATTTTATTGCATGCGTCTCGTAGAATCATGCCCCTAGGGCACTTAACGCGGTGTATATACGAAAAAAATCATAATTTTTTATAATCGAGTTAGGTTCATGATTTTTTTCAATAAATCGTGATTATTCATCATAATCTAACCACCCAGCAAGCGGTTTGCCCCAATGACGCCCGGAAGGCCCCTATTTGCACTTCGATCAGAATTCGATTATACACCTGCCATTTGTGAAAATCGACTTAGGTCCAAGATTTTATTGCATGGATCTCGTAGAATTATGCAACTCTAGCTGCTCACAAAGTGGCTTTGCCGAGTGTGCCCCGGAACATTGTTTTTCAGCCCCTAGGGCACTTAACGAGGTGTATGTACGGAAAAAATCATAATTTTTCAAAATCGAGTTAGGTCCAGGATTTTCTGCGACATATCGTGATTATTCATCATATTCTAATAACCCAGTAAGCGGTTTGTTCCTGTGACGTCCGCAAGGGCCCTGTCCGTACACCGATCAAAATTCGATCAGACACCTGTCATTTGTGAAAATCTACTTAGGTCCAGGATTTTATTGCATGAATCTCGTAAAATTATGCTACACGAGCCGCCCACAAAGCGGCTTTGTCGAGTGTGCCCCGGAACATTGTTTTTCAGCCCCTAGGGCACTTAACGAGGTGTATGTACGAAAAAAATCATAATTTTTCAAAATCGAGTTAGGTTCAGGATAAATCGTGATTACTCATCATATTCTAACCAGCCACCAAGCGGTTTGCCCCAATGACGTCCGGAAGGCCCCTATCCGCATTTGGATCAGAATTCGATCAGACACCTGCCATTTGTGAAAGGTACAGGATTTTATTGCATTTATCTCGTAGAATTATGCTACTCTAGCTGCTCACATAAGCAGCTTTGCCGACTGTGGCCCGGAACATTGTTTTTCAGCCCCTAGGGCACTTAACGAGGTGTATGTACGAAAAAAATCATAATTTTTCAAAATCGAGTTAGGTCCAGGATAAATCGTGATTACTCATCATATTCTAACCAGCCACCAAGCGGTTTGCCCCAATAACGTCCGGAAGGCCCCTATCCGCACTTCGATCAGAATTCGATTATACACCTGTCATTTGTGAAAATCGACACAGGTGCAGGATTTTATTGCATGGTGTCTCGTAGAATTATGCCACTCTAGCTACTCACAAAACGGCTTTGCCGAGTGTGCCCCGGAACATTATTATACGAAAAAAATCACAATTTTTCAAAATCGAGTTAGGTCCATGATTTTTTTCGATATATGGTGATTATTCATCATATTCTAACCACCCAGCAAGCGGTTTGCTCCAGTGACGCCCGGAAGGCCAATATTCGCACTTCGATCAGAATTCGATCAGACACCGGTCATTTGTAAAAATCGACACAGGATTTTATTGCATGTGTCTCGCAGAATTATGCTACTCTAGCTGCCCACAAAGCGGCTTTGCCAAGTGTGCCCCGGAACATTGTTTTTCAGCCCCTAAGGCACTTAACGCGGTGTACATAGGAAAAAAATCATAATTTTTCAAAATCGAGTTAGGTCCAGGATTTTTTTTGATACATCGTGATTATTCATCATATTCTAACCACCCAGTAGGCGGTTTGTTCCTGTGAGGTCCGGAAGGCCCCTATCCGTACATCGATCAGAATTCGATCAGACACCTGTCATTTGTGAAAATCTACTTAGGTCCAGGATTTTATTGCATGTATCTCGTAGAATTATGCTACTCTAGCTGCCCACAAAGCCGCTTTGCCGAGTGGGCCCCGGAACATTGTTTTTCAGCCTCTACGGCACTTAACGCGGTGCATATACGAAAAAAATCATAATTTTTAAAATCGAGTTAGTTCCAGGATTTTTTTCGATAAATCGTGATTATTTGTCATATTCTAACCACCCACCAAGCGGTTTGCGCCAGTGACGTCCGGAAGGCCCCCATCCGCACTTCGATCAGAATTCGATCTGACACCTGTCATTTGTAAAAACCGACCTAGGTCCAGGATTTTATTGCATGTATCTCGCAGAATTATGCTACTCTAGCTGCCTGCAAAGCGGTTTTGCCGAGTGTGCCCCGGAACATTCTTTTTCATCCCCTAGGCCACTTAACGCGGTGCATATACGAAAAAAATCATAATTTTTCAAAATCGAGTTAGGTCCAGGATTTTCTGCGATAAATCGTGATTATTCATCATATTCTAACAACTTACCAAGCGGTTTGCGCCAGTGACGTCCGGAAGGCCTCTATCCGTACTTAGATCAGAATTCGATCAAACACCTGTCATTTGTGAATATCGACTTATAATGCCTTAATCAACATTTGAAGCTGCATTCGTTCTGGTGGACCTCACTTTGTATGGTATACAGACGATCCTCAAATTGTATGCCAGCCAAAAAATTAGCATATACAAGGTGATTCACAAGTCGTAGCATTATTTTTCCATATGAAAATAGTATGCCAGTGATTGTTTTTTGAAACGCGCAATTTTTCGTATTTTTACCTTGATTTTGCTACAAACAAATACTCTTGTTTTTTCCTAGAATGCGTTCAAACAAAAAAAAAAACAAATTAGATAGTCAAAGCCACAATTCAAAAAATGTTCAAAAGGACCACCATTCTGACGGATACAAGTGCGGAATCATTTTAATGAAGAAAAACGTATTACCGCAAAATTTGTTGTGGCTTGAATTTTATGAAATGCATTATCTATTCCTTCTTGTATCTGATCAACAGTATTAATTGGTTCATAATACGCTAGTTCTTTAAAAGCGCCAAACAAAAAAAACAAGGGATTTAAATCGGGAGACCTCGCAGGGTTCGGGTTCGGGTTCGGGTTCGGTTCTCCCAATGGATCGTTGTCTAAATGATTATTCATTTAACACGTTCAGTGCGAACAGCGTCAAAAGACGCCCTCCGCTCCTGTGGTGGGAGGCGAACGGCGTCTTTCGACGCTCTCTGCCGGCTTCCAAAAAAAGGAAAAAACTATTTCAGTTTCTGAGGTGGGTATCCTCATCCCAGTTCGCAGTCAATGTGTTAATCCTGCGGTTATGTCACGACGAACATGCGGTGGGGCACCGTTGTGCTGATACCACATTCGTACTCTCGTTGGTAACGGAACATCATCTAACACATTTTCTAAATAATACTCTAGAAAAGTTAAGTATGAGTTTGCATTTAAAGGTTGGGGCAATACCTGCATTAACAGTTGATCATTGAAAATGCCGCACCAGACATTTCTAGAAAATCTGTATTGAAAGGAGTAGACTCTTACAGAACGAGGATTTTCTAACCACCAAATATGGCCGTTATGAGAATTAGAGGTTCCACTCATTGTAAAGAGCAAGTCATCTGACCACAAAACCTAATCATTGAGATCTGCATTTTGATTATGCATTTGCAGTAACCACTCACAAAAATTACGCCGTTGCACTTCGTCGCCGGGGTGCAGACATTGCACCATTTTGCCGATGGTAAGGATGAAAAACTCCCCGATTTAAAATTCTCCACGCAAGACTTTGAGAACATGGTAACAACTGGGCCGCAATCCGCTTAGTACTAGTACTAGGATCATCCAACGCCAAATTATTCACTCCCAGTTCCTCTTGAGCAGTATGCCTCTAACTCCGGGAAAATTGGCAATTCCATATTGTCGAAGTCTTAGAAATGAACGCGTAAAAACCTTTGGGGTAGGTTGGCGTCTGTTAGAAAATCTACGTTGATACTCCCGCGAAGCCGCTAAAGCAATTCCATTACAGAACCCATACACAAAAATAATATCGGCGTACTCATCATTGCTAAATTCCATTTCAACACTCAAAAATGGAAAAAAGGAACTTTTGACTTGACTTGCAAGATGGTAGTAGTAACGAGAACAACCGTATATCACATAACGTTGACAAAATATCTCCCAAGAAAGGTCAAGTTGGTATCAACGAGTAATATTTATATTTGTAAAAATAGTGTCACTAGTCCCGTGTATCTCCGCCACTGGTGCACGTTAAATTTAATTTAATAACGACTTTTGAATGTGGACAATACTCAGGTAAATCTTCAAACTAAATTTTAGTTCATTCCAGTTCATAATTTTGAAGATATTAAAGAAAAAATTGTTTTTTATTTTAAACTAAACCCCGTATCTTCTTAATGAAGCCCTCGAGGAAAAAATGTTACATAGAAGACTCCCCCCTTAAAATGCGGTCATGTGTATGATGTTTCATTTTTGGTCACGACTTGTGAATCACCCTGTATATATATATATATATATATATGGGTGGCTTCGAAGTTGAGTCATTTATTTTAACAGTGAGTAGATCTGATCAAAAGAAATGTTTTTTTCCTTTAACATTTTTCTGGTAAAGTTAAAGTAACAGAGTTATAGCCCTTTAGAAGTTTGAGTACCGCCCTGTCTCAATAATAATATTATGTGCTCGTATTTGGCAACAACGGATATAATCCGCCTTATCGGTTCATCGCATTGGAAACAAAAAAGCGAAAGAATTTGAAACGCTTATTACGATGTTTTTACTACAATTTTATTCAGTTGTATTCAGTCAATGTGTCAGTCGGTAACGCGTGAGTGAATAGTGGTGTTTGTTGCGTGGCTCAAACGAAATAAAAAATAGCACATGTTTACGAAAATGCTGAACTTGTGGACATGATTCTTATTTACGGGGGGGAGTCTTTACAAAATGCTGCCGCGGCATCACGGATTTATGCGGATCGGTTTCCTAATGGAGTGCAACCAACCCCTCGTGCCTTTGTTAATGTAGTACAAAGGGCTCGTGAATCAGGTGACTTAAGACCTCACAGGGGAGGGCATGCCGGTGCTCGAAGACCGCACGATCAAATACAGGTCCGCACTGAAATACTTGTCGGGAGGATACTTTATAAAACAAGGTAACATTTTTTTTGGATTTTTTCTCAATTTTTACACACATATTTTGGTTTATCTTCCTTCTACAATCATTATCTGAAAATTAATGACTCAACTTCAAAGTCACCCTGTACATATATCCATTCTCATTAAGTCGGTTGAGAAATAAAAGCTAAATATACCTATAATATAAATTGGAACGTTACTTTTTAAAATATATTCGAATGCCGTCATAAGATCTCTCATGTCCCACCAAACTTCTATAACATATAAAAGTTTAGCAATATCAGATTTATGTCTAGAAGTCTGAATATTGGGTGGCATTTATCCACAGTCTGGCAGCCATGCCGCACCCTGAAAGAATGACTATCTGACAATGACATTAGTCAATCGTGTTGACGAATAACAAGAAGTTCCTCCTTCTTTACTGTATATGTTTTGTGCTGAAAACTACTAAAATCAAATCCAAGCGAATAACCAAAATTTCTGTGTTATGTACTGCGGTTATGATATGGTTCAAGATGGCACACGGATTGATGACGTCAGTTGCTCGAATCGCTTGAACGCGTTGGTTTTAACCGCGGTTTTGTTGCAAGTTGTTTATTTTAGAAAAGCCCGTATATAATTTCTAATTATTTTTATTATCACTTAATAATCGGTGCTTTTTCGTGTACAACGGTGTATGGAAAGTTTAAAAAGAAACCTTTCATATAATTCATGGGAGAAATGTTTTTCTTTTCAGAATTTTTTTTTTAATGATGGAACCATGGCTTTGTAGCTATGACAACTTTCAATTCTCTAAAGTTTTCCGCATGTCAAAGAAAACATTTATTGATTCAGCAGAAATGATGAAAAAGCGATGAAAAAAGATATTAGCAAAACCGTATACAGGTGGACATCATCTAGTGAGTTTATATGGCCATATTTTGGTATTCTTGTGGTATATGGCTACACAGTAATGAGTATAATTAATGAAGTGCTCCACTTTATGGTAACACTGAAGTCAGCCTGTATCACGTTTCCCAAAAATGAAGCTGAAGTACAATAACAATATCCAATACCCGGCAAAATTCTATCTTGTCACATTTCAAATAATAACCAGAAATATAAAACTACTCTTGAGTTGGGTATATACCACAATTTTGCGGTGATAACTATGACATATAACAGCTGATTCATGACGTCACGGATCTTATAACCAAACTGATAGCCACACTCGCTTGAACGGATCGGTAAATACCAACCCAAAATGGTAAATACCATTTTCATTTGGCTATCCGCTTGAATTTGATTTAAGTTGGCGACCCTGCGCCCACTTCATCACCGAGACCACACCCACCGACAGTGTTGCCAACCCTACAGTTTTAACTGTAGATTTACAGTTTTTCGAAAATCTAAGTTTTCAGTTCGGCACGGGTCTTACGTATCTTAAAAAGTGACATTGTGCCAATTTTTTTGACATTATGTAAGTTTTTCTACAAGATGTTAAGTTAGCACTAGATGACAGACACGTTCTGAACTCGTTTTGTAGTTGTACGTGTTGCCTAAACGTCATGAGGTGTTAGTTATCAATGTTTGGCTATGATGTGATGTAAAATCGGCTTCAGAGATGACACTACTGTCTAAGTCTAAGCTGTAAGTTGTATGTGTTGATGATAATTCCATTGGATTCTTGTCTCAAATACACTTACTTGAGATTCAAAGCTAGAAATTAGTTGCGCATCTATTTTTTCTTATCCATTCTGGAAAATACAGATGCGAATTTGATGAACTTCAAAAATAAGAGAGATAGCAACAAATAATTATATAAGTATATATATAATAAGTCATATACATGCTAACAGTAATTACACACAACGCGGGCGCGGTGATGTTGTCTCGTAGTTCTCCTCAAAGTTTTCCGTAATTTATAACTTTGTACATAACCTGTCTTCAGAAAGACAGCATATAAATAACCTGTCGGACACATCTAATAGGTATTGGCATTATATTCAGTAATGATTTTCTCACACAGCAAATATCACTGATTTTATACACATGCAGACCAATACACATAATCATCCAGATGTGACCTTGCCATTCAACCAACTTTCTTCTCAGAGATAAAAACTACAGACCACTCGGCTTCACAAAACATATGCAACCAACAATGCGCGTACTTTAGTTGAGTGATTCCTCCATAGATGAACGTTCACAACGATCCTAGTGAGCAAACTTAGAATGACTGTTTGCGCCCTAAAAACTACCTAGTCTGCAAGATGACATCTCATAGGTTTTGTTGACGTTTTATAGGCTTTTTACATAATACCCCTACGGGCCTTCAAATCTACATTTTTTCTTCGTTCTTCAACTTTCAACCACCGGCAAGTTTTTGCTTCAATGTCTACCAAAATTACCGAAAAATTTTACCGAAAACAAATCGACTATACCTACCTGACAACCCTTAAGAAAATCTACTTTGAGTCAAATTCTTTTTGCAGCGGTTCGGGTTCTCTTTGACCGTAAGTGACATGAAACTGACAGAATTCAAGTCATTATAATCAGAACCGCTGGGAAAAGAACTTGATTCAAGGTGAGCCAGAAGTGTGCTATTCGTAAGCAATATACCATTTTTGACGAGTATCTATCGCGGAGCAATGTCAAAAATGACTGCTGATCCTGCATTCAAAAAGCAAATTCTTTTTGAGCGGTTGTAGTTCTGGTTGGCCTTGAGTGAATTTGGAAGAAATTTAAACGGAAATTCTGTAATTTTTATGTCCATCAAGTTCTACCAGAACTACAACCGCTCAAAAAGAATTTGCTTAAGCAATGCAAAACTGTTACTTTTGACCTTGGTCGTGATAGATACTCGTGAAAAATACTGTAAATGGAAGGCTGTATGTAGATTTACAGTTTTTTAAATAATATTCTACAGTTACATACAGTTTTTTTAAGTTCATATAGTTTTTCTCTCGGATAGGATTGGCAACACTGCCCACCGGTTACTCACAACCACAACTTGTTTTTGGTCCCGTCGTAACCTGATAGCAAGTTAACAAGAAGGGTTTATCTCTGGTCATAACCACTTGTTGCCACAAATCGCTGGGCTTAGAAAGTCATGACAAAAAAAAACTGTAGAAACAGTTTGCGAAAATGAGTGATACAATCGAAGCACATGAAACACCTAGTTGGTTACTGGAGCTAGAAGCTAACAGGGAGAGAAGGCTGAAGGCACGACTTGGACATGAAACTGGTGCTGGAGCTTCTTGTTTGAAGTGCGCTGATAAATGTCCAGGTATGTAATTCATCTTCTGGCTATCAAGTATAATAAATGTAAACGTTACGGTGGATGTATTCACCTGCTTAGTTTATAAAGTAACTGACTGAGTAGTGTTAAGAAGTTTATAATCTAGGTTTTATTCGAATATCTGACTAATTCTGGTGGAGCCTTATCACTAAGTAGAAACCACATCACAACCCCTCAAATAACTTATCTATTTCTTTGGCTAGTAGTTACTATAGTTGATAAACTAATCCTTGTTTAGTTAATTTGGTTTGTTATACCTACATGCAGTTTAAATTGAAGTTACAATAGTTACAAACAAATAAAATGACTTAGGTGCCAAAATTGGAAGTTGAATCTGACGCACTGAATCGACAAAAAAGTGAAAAATACTGTTCATTGGAAAAATCTGCAGTGCTGTATAATGTGATGATAGCCAAAATTAAAATATATAGATTCTGGATACAAAAGTATTTTTGGAAAGTATTCAAAATGGTATTGTTAATTCTTCTAACAGTTTCTCGTCAGATATATGCAATAAAAAATGACACAACCCTTCAGTTTTGAAATGAACTACAATGGAACTACATACAGCAAGCCTGATGAGATATAAAATATTTTTGCATTTTTTTTTCATTCAGTATTTTTGTGTAATCCTCATTACCTTCATCTTATAATACCTTCCCTAGGTAATTTAAATGGAACTGAGGTCTGTAAGGCATTGAAAAAAGTGACCAGTGGTGCAGATAGTATTCCATCATTTTTTGCTGAGAGACTGTGCTTCTGTTCTTGCATACTCATTAACAAAAAAAATATACAATATTTGAAAAATAAAGTCACTCCCAATGTTTGGCATGAAGTATGAAAATGCCCATTATTTAAAAAAGGTAATAATAATCTATATTCCAAATTGTACAATGACATTACAAAAATTGTATAGCCACTACAAAATGAAATGTTGCATCACTATCACCATAACTATAGTAGTTTACCTAAGACCTTTTTTTGTGTTACATGGTTATTTATCTTAAAACAGCTACAATTTTAAACTATTACAACTCCCATAGAATTCATCTATTGTATAAGGCTCTGACTGTACTAGAAATTGCTTAATAGTCTTTTTAAATTTATGTAAACTGTTTATATTTTTAATTTCATTTGGTAGATTGTTAAAAAATTTTAAACACATGTAAATAGGGCTTTTTTCTGTGGAGGATAATCTGTGTATCCGATAAGTTTCTTTGAAATTTAGTCCCTTTAGCAGACGTACTAAATAAACCTATTGCATCCCCAAAAAATAATCCCATACTTTAGAACACTTTCAAAATTAGCATGGTACAATATTTTTGTACTCGTATTATTTAGATATCTTGATATCACCCTAAAACCATAGCAAATGGAATTGAGCCTCTTTAGCAGTTCGAATACATGTGTTGTCCAATCTAAAAATTCATCAATATAGATAAGAATAGAATTAGAATTTTACACTTTCACTCAACTACAGTTGATGATCATCTATATCGATACATTGTGGCTTAACGACTTTACTCTGCTTAGTTCTAAATAATGTTGCATCAGTTTTGGAGATTCCCATTAGCAGTTAGGTCCTGTACACTTGTCCCATCCAACACTAAATTTGTGTCATCAGCATAGCAGATAATTTTATGCTTGCTCTGATCACCACTAGTAACAAAACAGAGATCGTTTAAAAAAACTACAAACAAAATGGGCCCAAGTATACTACCCTGTGCTATGCCGGTTGAAGTCAACTCAATGTTTGACTTGTAAGTTTAACAATTTCAACCCTCTGTTGTCTATTATAGAGGTATGACTTGAACAAGTCTAGTGCAGTTCCTCTTACTCCATATCTTTGTAGCTTTAATAACAATATGTCTCTGTTGATGCAATCATAAGCTTTGGACAAGTCCAGGTAGAAACCAACCACTAAGTTAAAGTTTCCCTCCTCTAATTGCTTAAGTACTGTTTGAACAAATTGAAAGATTGCAGTATCTGTTGATCAAATTGGTTTTATAACAGCTATTTTCAAATTATCTGGGAACGATCCTTGTCTAAAAGCGTTATTAATAAGTAAGCACAAAACATGTTTTAAAACTGGAATGGAAAGTTTTACTATTGTTGTTGGAACTTCATCTATACCACAGCTGAATTTATTTTTTATCCTCCTCGACAGTTCCCACAGTTCATCAACAGTCTTTGGTCTTAAGTATAATGATTGGTCGCTTTCTTGTAAATTGAATTCAAAAGGTACCTGTGTCACATCTTTCAGTAAAAGCGGAATTGCGGAAAACATATATTCATTATACTGCTGTGGTATCAGATTTGGATCTCCTTTGGTATGAATGTCTTTATGATTGTTTTGACCTGTGATTGCATGACATATCGCCCACATAGATTTATTTTTATTGTCCGAATTTCTGACTTTCTGATCGTACCTTTCTGATTTGGCCTTCTGCAACAAATAGTCATATTCTTTTTTGTGTTCTTGTACATTTCCTTATAATCACCATCTACTCTACATAGGGTCAACAGAATATTACTTATTTATATATATATATATATATATATCCTTGCATTTCTTTGGGTAGAAGGCAAAGTATTGCAAAAGTACACTCTTATGACTTAAACTCGAGCTTTCGAAGATCTATCTCTTCATCGACTGGAGTAAGATGGCGAGATTGTTGCTGAAATTGTTTTTAAACAACAGTGGAGGGAACACATAGTCGACGAATAGAAAAACTGGACTGATGAGCTTCGATTAGGACAAAATTATTTTATTAATCATTTCGAAGTTTTCTTTTTTAATTAAACGTTGACCGCTCTCACACGAGGTCCAACAACTATACAAATTAAAGCAGACATTAATGCTACTACTTATTGTTTCTGCCAACGTCCTCATCCACAAAAACTTCCACACAAACCTCAGTCTTGAAGCTTGACCTTAACTATTTAAGGGAATGCCAGAAGGCAGCAATCCTCAGTACCTGTAGCATAGTCAGGAAGTTCTTCAACTAAGTGTGCCTATGGCTGACCTCAGGATTAATTTTCCTGTAAGTCAAGAATACCAGAATACCTGTGAAGCAAAAAAAAATATATAGTAATAATAGGCTTTTATTTTACATGGTGGGTATCAGATAGAAGCTGCTCTTACCACCAACCAAGACTACACAAAAAGTACAGTACAATTATATTGAAAAACCAAATTAAAAAGCAGATTAAAAGAAAATGTAAATGTCACGAACACATACTAACAAGGCACTCACTAAACACATTGAAAGAAAGGTCGATACAAAAAAAAAGGTTGAATAGGTTAGTACAAAATACATACTAACAGCCTGATACAACAATGACACTTTTTTCAAAAATTGAAACAATGTTATCTAAAACGAATTGCCACCTAGCCTATAAATTGTCTCTATAATAGAGTTTTTTTTTGAGGTACAACTGATTTTGGGGAATCATTTCCCTGGGGGTGAAAATGAATTTTTTTAGCATATTTTTTATCTGCCAGCCTTTCAGAAGCTTTCTCACACCATGCCACCCAGCCTATAAATTGTCTCTATAATAGAGTATTTTTTTGAGATACAACTGATTTTGAGGAATCATTTCCTTGGGGGTGAAAATGAATTTTTTAGCATATTTTTTTATCTGCCAGCCTTTCAGAAGCTTTCTCACACCATGCCACCCAGCCTATAAATTTTCTCTATAATAGAGTATTTTTTGAGGTACAACTGATTTTGGGGAATCATTTCCTTTGGGGTGAAAATGAATTTTTTAGCATATTTTCTTATCTGCCAGCCTGTCAGAAGCTTTCTCACACCATGCTACCTAGCCTATAAATAGTTTCTATAATAGAGTATTTTTTTGAGGTGCAACTGATTTTGGGGAATCATTTCCTTGGGGGTGAAAATGAATTTTATTAGCACATTTTTTATCTGCCAGCCTTTCAAAAGCTTTCTCACACCATGCCACCTAGCCTATAAATTGTCTCTATAATAGAGTATTTTTTTGAGATACAACTGATTTTGGGGAATCATTTCCTTGGGGGTGAAAATGAATTTTTTAGCATATTTTTTTATCTGCCAGCCTTTCAGAAGCTTTCTCACATCATGCCACCCAGCCTATAAATTGTCTCTATAATAGAGTATTTTTTTGAGATACAACTGATTTTGGGGAATTATTTCCTTGGGGGTGAAAATAAATTTTTTAGCATATTTTTTTATCTGCCAGCCTTTCAGAAGATTTCTCAAACCATGCCACCCAGCCTATGAATTGTCTCTATAATAGAGTATTTTTTTGAGGTACAAGTGATTTTGGGGAATCATTTCCCTCGGGGTGAAAATGAATTTTTAGCATATTTTTTTATCTGCCAGCCTTTCAGAAACTTTCTCACACCATGCCACCCAGCATATAAATTGTCCCTATAATAGAGTATTTTTTTGAGGTACAAGTGATTTTGGGGAATCATTTACTTGGGGGTGAAAATGAATTTTTGAGCACATTTTTTTATCTGCCAGCCTTTCAGAAGCTTTCTCACACCATGCCACCTAGCCTATAAGCAGTCTCTATAATAGAGTATTTTTTTGAGGTACAACTGATTTTGGGGAATCATTTCCTTGGGGGTGAAAATGATTTTTTTAGCATATTTCTTTATCTGCCAGCCTTTCAGAAGCTTTCTCACATCATGCCACCTAGCCTATAAATTGTCTCTATAATAGAGTATTTTTTTGAGGTGCAACTGATTTTGGGGAATTATTTCCTTGGGGGTGAAAATGAATTTTTTAGCATATTTTTTTATCTGCCAGCCTTTCAGAAGCTTTCTCAAACCATGCCACCCAGCCTATGAATTGTCTCTGTAATAGAGTATTTTTTTGAGATATAAATTATTTTGAGGAATCATTTTTTTGGGGGTGAAAATGAAGCTTTATTTATATTTTTTCATCTACCACCCCTTTAGAGATTTTCTCAGTATATGCCATTTAGCTCATTAATTACTTTCAATACCATATATACAATAATCGGTAAATGAAAATTCGAAGAAAGGTTTTGGGTTAACTCTTGTTCCTGCGAATTATTTAATTAGGGTATAAAATAATTCTTCCTATAGGGGTGCTTATTCTCGTGCATATATATTTAGTGTTGCGAGCTGTTGTTAGCTGTATCCTTCACAATCACAGTCTGGTTGAGGATGTCGACGCCACTGGTCATTCGGGTATCTTCGGCAAATTGTCCGCTAAATTTTGTCTGCCAACTTCACACCGGTGCAATCTATTGTATAAATTGGGTGCGATATAAGAAAACGACTTCCTAAATTGAGCAGTTTTATGATTCGGTGTGTCCAGAGTGTAACCCACAAATCGTAGGTTAACGCAATGCTGTTCGCGCCTCAAACTAAGCTTACTATTAAGATATATTGGCGTTTTTGTCATCAGTGTAGTGTGGACCAGTGTCATTTAAGTGAACCATCCATCTCTGCCGCATCGTAAGCCAATTTATTTCTCTTAAATGATTAGAAATTCTCTCCCTTCTTGCTACACCTAGAGAATACCTAACACAACTATTTTGAACCTTTTGAGTCCTCTACGTCTCAGCCTGTGTCAGGCGCGGACCGAACACCGAATCACCATATTGCATTTTACTCAAAATCGGAGAGTCAGAGAGTCTAATTTTTGTTTTTTTTGTGGTAGAACAGATTTAAAACTGTGAAGTGTTTTAAGTTTCGCGTAAGAGTTCTGAACGCTTTTTGTGACATGATCGTGGAACGTTAGACATTCATCAAATATGATCCCCAAATTGCGCACTGTCGATTTATGAGCTATTGCATTAGAGCTTTCACACAAAAAGGTAGAACGTATGAAAATATATCAATATTAAGCCCATCAAGGTCTGTTGCGTGCGACTTTATTTCATTAAAAATTTCAAGAATTTTTTCTTCAGTAACAAGGTGAAGCTTGAACGGTTCAGTAACAGTAGGGATAGTATTGTGTAGATAATGGTTATATGTACTCTCATCAATGGGCTTCTCAGGCACAGCATTTACGAAAAAGTCATTTAATGAATCCGCTCCGATTGAATTTACAAATTCATCATTGCTATGTGTCCCATGAATGCCAAGTTGTTTGATTAACCTCCACCAGTCCCGAGACGACTTACTTATCTTAAGCTGACGCTCAATAGGCCCAATTTCACCAACATTAATATTATGGACCAATGGAAAAATACCTTATCAAAATGCAATTTGACAGAAGCTGTCGAAGGTCTCTGAATATTAGTGATTTCTATTGAAATATTGAATAAAATCGTGAAAATTCGACTGTATTATAAACAAGACCACTTTTTGTTTCCAACATGATGCTTTTGTACAGAAAAAACAGGACAACTTTCATGTATTTTGATATATGTTATAGGTTTACATTTAACAATCCGTTATCCCTCTCAGCGAATGGGAATACGGCAAATAATAGGTCGATTTTCTAGCTGTTAAATTTGGCAGCAGATTTGGACGTTTGTCAATGCATTTACCAACTTCAATATACTGAAAGTTATCATTACATACCTGTTGAATAGTGTGGATTTGTCTGTATTTTGCAAGGAAATAGAATATAAAATACATTCCATCCAATTCCTCATCTTCCTTTACGTCATAATATAATTAATTAATTGATGGGTTAATGAATTTCTTCAAAGCAATAAAAACATTATGTCCTCTCCATCCTAAAACACAGATAATATGTGTAAGACGTGTCAAACCCTACATCTCCCTGATGCACAATGCAATTACTATGGATGTAGACAAAAAATTATGAAAAATGTTTCACAAAAATGTCTTTGAAGTCCAAAAAGTCATCAAAACTAGAATGTTTATTGTTTGTCTTTTTTTGACTGGCGGGGACATCTATCTGTCACTCGCAGTGTTGCCAAGTCTAACGACGATCACGTCCCGTGGTGGAGGGTGCGAAATGAATCTTTTACATTTGCTGGTTTTGAATTTTTTGCGTGAAAATTTACTAGGTATCATGATTATAAGCATCTTTGATAGATTGCTCGATCCGGAATGGGAAAGATCTCCTATTTATGAAAATATTTTTGGTATCATCTAACCGTTGCAATCAGTGCACAAACACATATGATTTATAGCATAACCCGCTGCCCTATCAATACAAATTTAACATACAGGTCGCCTAGCCGTGGGGATGCAGTGGTCGGGATGAAAATCACGGCAGCAACTGATGATTTGGGCATGTCTGCTAACAACGTATGAAGTGAAACTCGCTAACTTCACAAATTTGAAGATTTTGTACAATTTCTTTGAAAGTGAGGAAAGATATGTCTGATTTGGCAGGGTCACTCTTTCTGACACAGTCCGGATCGAATGATGACGATATTTGTGAAATGTATTGATACTTCTAAATATAGGATCGTATCGAACATCCCTACTGTCAAGATGTATAATCCAAGGTACCGACGGAGCTATTTTGCGGCGTCATGGAAATAATTTTAAATTTTCTTTTGCATTTTTTCAAGTGTTGTGCAATGATTTTGGGAAAAATGTCACGAAGAGTCTTATAAAGCATAGTAGAGTATATTTCAACAGTTGGCGGAACTTACTCCACTGGGACCAGGAGGGTGAAACGGGATATTAATGCACAATCTGGCAACCCTGTTGCACCCTCACAAAATGGCCGCTGACAACCACACAAGTCACCGTGTGTTGTCATTGAATAGTATGTAATTAAACCTTCAGAGTATATGTTTTGTGACTGGTACCAAGAGTTGACAGATCCAACAAATGTGTCACTCCTTGAAATGCAATAATCAGCTGTATTCAAATAATGTCTAATGTAAATATAACCTAGAATGTGTATTCGTGAAAAAAGAAAAATATGGCAAATTTGTAGTTTTTTGCAGGTTTTAGGTTTGCTGGTGGCTTTAAGGCATATATTTGGGAATTTCTTAATCGCTGTGAATATATTGTGGATGTTTGTTCACTTCCTGAACAACGAAAAATATTCAACTTTATGGATGTATGGATATAAAAAAATCTGAACGGTTTTGTGGGAATATCAATCTAAGGTGCCATAATGGTTCTGATGAACGGCAAGTAAATGGATGAATGTTTGGAAACGAGCAATATCTTTTGGTAGAGCCTGTCATCAAGTAGGTGCTTAATGGCTATCTGCAAGAGGTTTATAGGAAAAAACCCAGTATCGCATATCAATTGAAGAAAATAATATAAACATGAATAAAAAATCAACAATAGTAATTAAAACATGAATTTTATTCAAAAATCCAACATTTCTTTAAATTTTGACTGAATTTTATGTAATTTCTTAATATTCAATAAGCTGGTGATCTTTCAATGACAAGCTGTCATCTCATACTTTGACAGTATGTTGTTTTCAACATTTCATAGCTATTGGTTGCTGAAATTTGTTGATTGGAACTTGAAGCTCATTCGTTGTATTTGACGGTCGGTTACCCTATAGGTGGAGAATAACGGACTGTTGTTGGTGAAATTGGCCCATAGGCTTTTTTCCCGTCTTATAGAAGCAGTTACCAGGTTGCGTAGCTGTTTATAATATTACAAATTGATATTGACAAGTCTTATATCATGTAACATGATCTAATAGGACAATAAACTATCTATCTATCTATCCACTTGTTATTAATTTCATCTGAAGAACACATGCTTTTTACGACTTTTTTATACCTTGAATAAGCTTTGTTCCTTAACCGTATCATAAATTTGATGTTTGACGTAATCCAGGGAAGACGAACTTTACTGATCTTTTTCTTTCATAAGGAGCACATATATCAAGTACGAGCCCCTTCCCACTTTAGTTGGCCCAACTATTGAAATCTTGTTTTTTTCTTATCAAACACAAATAATAAAAATGTAGCAGGGTGTTATAGGTTTAAAATATTAACAATGAATATTTTGATAATATATAGTAGAAAACACCAACTTTATCACTCCCTAATCAAATTTGCAGAATAAGAATAACACATGTTGCAATTACAGCATATCAAACTATTTTCATTTCAATGCAAAATAAGTCTATAACGCATAGGTGGCTGTGAAAAATAAAAGCCATGACAATTGTTTTTATTAATCACAGCTGTCAGAATACGTTTAAAATAGTTCTGGGTAGTTAAGGTTTTCAAAATGGGTAGAGGAAAGGTTATTAGTGAGAAAATTCGGTAACTGATAATTAAAATTTTTAATTCTGGGAAAACAAACTCAGAAATTGCAACTTTGTTAGACTTATCGCGGTACAGTTTGAGAAATATTCCTAGAAGATATAACATAACTGGTTCAGTTAATATTAAGCCACGATATGTGAAAAAAAGTAATATCACAAATGCCGACCGAAGAGCATTAAGAAGAATAATCGTGAAAAACAGGCGTGCCAATTATTTACAATTAAGTGCACTGTGGAGTGACGCTGTTGGAAGGAGAATTTCGAGGTCCACAACTCATAGAGATGCCCACAAACTGGATTTAGCACTTGCAAGGTAAGTTTTCTTGTAAAAAAGTGAAGTAAAAACCCTAAAGTTGCACAACTTGTTTATAGGCCAAAGAAAAGCCACTTTTAACTCCATGCAAAAGAAAAATCGGCTTAGATGGGCTAAAGAACATAGACAATGGACATCTCAACAATTGTGTGCAATACAATGGAGTGATGAGGCCCGATTCGAAGTTTGTGTTGGTGACAGTCGCAGTAGAGTTATTCGCAAAAAAATGAAGCATTCCATGTTGACTGTCCGAAGAGAAAAGTGAGATTACCAAGCCCGATTCGAAGTTTGTGTTGGTGACAGTCGCAGTAGAGTTATTCGCAAAAAATGAAGCATTCCATGTTGACTGTCCGAAGAGAAAAGTGAGATTACCAGCATCCATTATGGTCTGGTTCAGTATGTCATCAAAAGGAGTAGGAAAACTTCATTTTATTGATGGAAATGTGGATACAAACAAATATTTGGCAATTTTAGAAGAATCGCTTTTACCAGTGATGCAAGAATGTTTGACATTCCAGCAGTCCAGATCTGTCACCTATTGAAACTTTGTGGCACGGGATGAAAAAGGTTCTACGACAACATCCTGCTCGTACAATCACCGAACTGAGACAAAAGCTTCAAGAAATATGGGATTGTTTTACACCAAATTTTTGCCAAAAGAATTTCAGCCGTAATAAAAAATAAAGGTGGTGTTACCTAATGGTAATTTTTCAATTGTTGCTTTGTTGACTTCGCGCATTTATTCGCATATTGTTTATTTGTTCACATGTTCTATTAGATATAGGTCTAAGTGATTTCAAATATGTATTTTTTACGACTAGAGTGTATCTAAAATGTTTTTGAGAAAATAAATTGTTTTAGAAGTAAATAGTTTTGTCGTGTTTAGTTTATAAAGGCATATTTTGGTACAAATCTTGAAGTGGGCCAACTGAAGTGGAAAGGGGCTCGTACACATTGAATTAGAATATGGAAGTATTGAACCTTTAGGTCAATATCGCCAAGGTGAACCACTCACAGCCAATAACACAGAAGCAACTTCAACCAGCAGAATTTTATCCATGTTTTGTAAATCACGTGTAAAAACATATTTAGTAGAAGTGGTTGGTGGATTGCAGACACAGAAGTAAATAAAAAAGTAATCTGATATAGAAGGAAGGTTTATGGTTCCAGTTTTTGTAATATTAACATTATTGCTTACAAGGACAAGGTCAATTAGGCTACGACTATTACCACAGACTCTAGTTTCTTGCTCGATAACCTGTTGCATACGCAAGTCTTTCAACATGTTTGATAAAAATACGTATTCAGGTCCGCTATTGCTAATAAATTGACATTAAAGTCTCCCATGCATATTACATAAGCAGATTGGGCATAAAAATGGGTAAGGGTTTCTTCCAAATTTGCTAAAGTGCGATAATCAACATTAGGCGGCTTATAAACAACACCGACTATAAAGTTGTGTTTGTTGACTTTAACTTTTATCCAAAGTTGTTCTAATGTGGCATCTTCCTCAGTACTGAGATTATGGATCTCTGAACAACGTAGTCCTGTCTTCACATACATAGCAACCCCTCCACCTCTTTTGCCAAACCTGACTGATCTAAAAAATTGATATCCAGGAATGTGAACATTGCTACTATGGACGCTAGGTTTCAGCCCGGTCTCTGTTAAGCCAATAATGTCAAAATGTTGTGTTAGTATGTACTCTCTGATATCAGCGAACGAGCTAGTTAACGATCTGACATTCAAACACACAATCAACAAAGTGTGCTGTTCGTTTTCGATAACATCATATTCAGACAGTAAAGTCATTATGAAATTTTCAATCACAAATCAGATATATAAAAAAGTACAGTAGTGTCTAGTAGTAGAAGTAGTTTAATAAAGTACAGTCGAGAAACTGCAATAAAAACTAGCTGTATGGGATGAAAGTGTAAATAAACTATGAAAAGATTCGAAGAAAGTAACTAATACGATAATTTAAAAAGAGTAATTAGTTTTACTACGAATAATACCTTCCGCTTTTTGAAGGCAAGAACATTTGTTATCCCATACTGCATGGTTGGTATTGTGAAGAATCATACTGTCGGCGCCATCTGTTGGGCGAGTCTCCTACTCGCTAGAGCTTCATGGCCGATCTCTGCTTTTACGCGAATCACGACCGCACCAGCCACCTGGCGGCGGATCGCCATCTAGATCGACGCGAAGCAACCTCGACTATTCGGGAAGGCCGCTGTGTGGCTCCCGATTCTTCTAGACTCAACGATGCGGACTATATAACTCGGCGGCCGGGAGATGGAAAGGAGTACTGAATACGGTAGAGTAGCAGAGCGGAGTGAAGTACAGTACAGTAAATGGTGACATAAGAATTAGTCAGACATAAATAGTGGTGCATATAAATGTTTTATCAAGTTAAATAAATTAGTGCATTCCTTTTTGTTTAATCCAGTGTTTTAATCCACATCCAAAAGAATCCAGAAAAACGCCACATTGGTGTCAGGTGTGGGGTGTGGATTTTAGGACATTTAGTGAAAATAAATCGGACGATCAGTGAAGGAAGAATGTCGCGATTGATTGATTTGGAAATTGCCGATTTAAAGAGAGAACTGGAGGAAAGAGAGTGCGACACGGCCGGAAGGAAAGCAGAATTAACGGAGCGGCTTCGTCAAGCACTGATTGAAGAAAGTGAGGACCCGGATACTTTCATTTTTACCGGTGTAGGAGATATTGGATTAATGCTGCAAAACCTTTCGACCAAGTTAGAAAACAAGCTCGTTGAAAACTGTGCCAACCTAGAAGCAAAGCTCGTCGAAAATTGTGCCAACCTAGAAGAAAAAACTCGTGGAAAATTGTGCCAACCTAGAAGGAAAACTCTTGGAAAGTACAGCCAAATTAGAAGAGAAGTTTATGGAAAATACTGCCAATTTGAAGAAAGAATTGGAAGACAAAATTATGGAAAAATGTTGCGAGTTGGAAAAACGGATTTTTACCCTGGAGGACAGAATTCAAGAAGTGCAGGACAAGTTTGCCGCTTTAGACGTCAAGACCATCGACGAACGGCAGCGTGGAAAAATCAAGTATGGTTGGAGCTTTTGTTGGGTCAGCTGGTCATCTGCGAATGAAACCTCCTCAATTTGATGGTACACCTTGGAATGTCTACCGACGTCAGTTTGAGGCAGCCGCGAATGTAAATGGTTGGTCATCGACCGAAAAGGTAACTGCACTCACCTTGGCCCTACGAGGACATGCTGCAGCTATTCTTCAAAGCATATTACCCGAAGAGCTAGAGCTCTACGAACAACTAGTAGAACATTTGGAGATGCGATATGGCCAGTCACATTTAGAACATGTCTACCATACTCAACTCAAGAATCGGTTCCAGAAGTCAGGCGAGTCCTTGCAGGAGTTCGAAGCGGCTATTGCGCGGCTGGTACGATTAGCATATCCCGATGTTCAGGAAAGGATAATGGAGCGATTGGCAGTTCAAGCATTCCTGGATGGACTTCGTGATGGTGAAATGAGGCAAGCCTTACTACTGGCACATCCCCTTAAGCTAGTAGATGCGGGCCTTAGAATTCGAAGCCGCTGAAAACACAAATAAAAGCCAGGTCCGAGTCCGCCAGATGATACCAGGAGAAAACGAGTTCGATGAGTCCGTCAAGCGCATTGCTAAGGAACTTGATGGTGAACGTCGCCGCCAGAACAGCAGGTGGGAATGTTAGAAATGTGGAAAAATAGGGCACGTTAGAAGACACTGTCCTGAAGGTGCTAGTCCTCATCCGGCTAATCCGGAAATCAAGGAAGGTCGATGTGAAGGGGCTATCGTCGACCTGTAGCCAACAAGCCCCATCAGTTAATACCGTCCAAGTCTCTTCGCTTAAATATCAGTCTAATAGTGTTTTTGTCGATGCTTTTGTGGATGGAACTCTCCACACCGTACTGCTTGATACAGGCGCGACAAAGACCATCATCAGGCCCGACATAGTGAAAGCATCGGCGAAGATTCGGCTATCCAAATGGCGACGGGAGACCGAAGTAAACATCGCATTTGGAATAGGAAAAGCTGCATTCGAACATCCGGCCATAGTAGCTGATATTGAGGACGAGGTAATCATCAGAGTGGACATCATGGACACACCGGGCTTCGAGTTGAACTTTAAGCAAGGAATCTTGAAAGTCAACAATGAGGTCATTTTACATCGGGAAAGGAATGGAAACGTACTAGTCCTATTGCGTGAAGACACCGTGATCCCAGAATGAAGCAAAGTTATATTGAATACCAGACCAGACCAAAGAAACTAAAACTTCTAATACATAGATATTGGGATGTATTCGATACTGGACAAACAGGAAGAACCAATATATTCCAGCACAAGATCAATACGGAAAATGCCCGCCCCATCCGGCAGATGGCAAGAAGGCTCCCACTTGCTAAAAGACAGGAGGCTGACAAGATCGTAGACAGTATAGCCAACGAGGGAATCATTGAACCGTCTAACAGTTCATGGGCCTCACCGGTAGATTTGGTTAAAAAGAAAGATGGTTTAACCAGATTTTGTGTGGGCTACCGAATGTTAAACAACGAGACCAAGGAGGACAGCTACCCTCTATCGCGTCTCCTATGACCTGACCCTCACAGCGATGCTCGTTCCCTGCAAACTCCTCATCTCGGCCTGCAGCATCGACGCCGTCGTCGTTGAGGGGGCGTGGGCGAACCTCGCGCTGTCGTCTTTCTGATTCTAGATGTCATCGTCCCGGAGCTCGGCTGGTTCCGCACTGCTGATGATATCCAGATGTGGTGCACAGGGCGAACGTACTTGTGGAGATAATAATCTCCCGTTCCACCCCTTTTGTGCAAAGCGTGAGTGCAACCCTTTTCTCTTAGTGAATACGGTTGTGGGGGTTATAACCACCTTTTGTTTTTTCTAAACAATATGGCAACCCCACAACTCACAATAGGTATCTCGGTGTGTTTTCGATTTTTCGAAACGTGTACGATTTCAATACCCCACTCGATGGGTTAGCAACTCGAATTTTACGTCCCGCGGTCCGATCCGTACGCGACGGCGGTCGGGCCAGGAGTGCGCGGCTCGACTGGCTGCTGCGGTGGGACGGAACTAGTGATGTAAGAATTCGAATGAAAATCCTCGTTGCTTCCGAGTATTGAAATCCTCGGATGAATCCGAGTATGTGCCACGCGCACAGCTGAATTAATACGAATTACGAGTATTAATTCATTCTCTACGATACGACGGGGTAAACAAAATATCAGTTAAATAAAAATAGGAAAAATGATAGTGAATAGGATACACCGTTGCCGAGATTCTTGGCCTAAAAACGGATGGTCAATTCTCATACTACTAATATTATGCGACCTGCCGTAAGATTCAAACAGTACAGTTAATGTATAGGGTGTTTTATTTTATAAATAAACAAAAATAGGAACTCATTTAACAAAAAAAAAAATATAAATAAAAAATAGCCACTTACATAGATAAGATTTAAATATAGGTAAGATAAAATATCTTGCAGTACATATAAAAATAAAAAATCACATTTAAGAAAAATACAGACAAATAACAAATAAAAAACTTTTCATATATAAAATATTAAAAAATAAGAAAAAACATCTCACTTTACATGCAAAAATGAAATAAAATATTCTTCTTGAAAAACAACGTATATATCACCAATGCTTTGGTAACATGATTTGACTAAGAAAATATTATAATTATTAGAGTTCAAAGAACTGAATTAAGGAATAGAATCATATCTAAATTGTCTGGTGACAATCTACTTCTCCTGTCATTGGTAATTTGGTCCGATTTTGAAAAAACTCTTTCACTTGGAACCGAACTAGCTGGTACACACAAGTATTTTTTATGGAGGTCATATAGTTCTGGCATCATATGCTTGTGCTCTTCTCAAAATAACAGTGGCTCTGCGCTCCTTTCGATGTGAGGCAATTCTAAATAGTGTCTTACACACAGAGTGGCCATTATGCTTGGTTTAGTTTTTGATTTTATAGCAACTTCTGCGAGTTTACTGTCAAAATGGGCCCATAGTGATAAATTTCCCTGTTTTTGCAAGGGAGCCCTATCATTTCCTGCTTGTGTTAGGTTGAGTTGGGTCGCATTTTCCGTTTTAGTTGCAATCATGCTTGCAACCTCATCTGTAATCCATGCCTGGACATTTCTGGCATTCACTTCCAATCCAAAAGCTGTTTTTTTGAACCGTGGATCGAGAAAAGTGCTTTTTGCTATAATTTTATTTGATTCTAAAATGCTAAAACGTCTCGAAATCACATCTAATAGTTTACTCTGCAGCCACAAACCAATATCTGTCGCAGGTTGAATATTTCGTAAATGAAATTGTAATCCTCGAATCAGTGGAATCACCGAGGCCATTGTTAAATATTGTTCACCCGAAAGTTCGACTGTTAACAATTCGAGGGGCTTCAGAATTGGTACAATGTCAGATATTATGACCCATTCTGATGCCTCTATTGGTTCGGGGGCAGAGGGCAGGTTCGTGAGTGCTATTGTCAGTGGATCCTTAATCTCCAACAACCTTTCTATCATAATTAGCACCGAGTTCCACCTTGTGTCAACCGCTTGTTTTACTTTGAGTATAGAGCAATTCATTTGTTCTTGACATTTTTTCAGAGTAGCAGTAGCAAGTCCGCTATGTTTAAAATGGGCTACTATATTTTTGCACTTTATGTTCAAAGAACTGAATTAAGGAATAGAATCATATCTAAATTGTCTGGTGACAATCTACTTCTCCTGTCATTGGTAATTTAGCCCGATTTTGAAAAAACTCTTTCACTTGGAACCGAACTAGCTGGTACACACAAGTATTTTTTATGGAGCTCATATAGTTCTGGCATCATATGCTTGTGCTCTTCCCAAAATAACAATGGATCTGCGCTCCTTTCGATGTGAGGCAATTCTAAATAGTGTCTTACACACAGAGTGGCCATTATGCTTGGTTTAGTTTTTCATTTTATAGCAACTTCTGCGAGTTTACTGTCAAAATGGGCCCATAGTGATAAATTTCCCTGTTTTTGCAAGGGAGCCCTATCATTTCCTGCTTGTGTTAGGTTGAGTTGGGTCGCATTTTCCGTTTTAGTTGCAATCATGCTTGCAACCTCATCTGTAATCCATGCCTGGACATTTCTGGCATTCACTTCCAATCCAAAAGCTGTTTTTTTGAACCGTGGATCGAGAAAAGTGCTTTTTGCTATAATTTTATTTGATTCTAAAATGCTAAAACGTCTCGAAATCACATCTAATAGTTTACTCTGCAGCCACAAACCAATATCTGTCGCAGGTTGAATATTTCGTAAATGAAATTGTAATCCTCGAATCAGTGGAATCACCGAGGCCATTGTTAAATATTGTTCACCCGAAAGTTCGACTGTTAACAATTCGAGGGGCTTCAGAATTGGTACAATGTCAGATATTATGACCCATTCTGATGCCTCTATTGGTTCGGGGGCAGAGGGCAGGTTCGTGAGTGCTATTGTCAGTGGATCCTTAATCTCCAACAACCTTTCTATCATAATTAGCACCGAGTTCCACCTTGTGTCAACCGCTTGTTTTACTTTGAGTATAGAGCAATTCATTTGTTCTTGACATTTTTTCAGAGTAGCAGTAGCAAGTCCGCTATGTTTAAAATGGGCTACTATATTTTTGCACTTTATGATGAACCTATTTAGGTCATCATTACCATTTAGGGCTTCTTTTGTAGATAAATTCAGTGTATGAGCTAAGCAGGGATGGTGGTGAAAACGTAATTGTTCAGTAATTGCATTTTTTATGTTTGCTCCATTGTCTGAAACTACTGTTACAACTTTATTTGAGAGCTCCCATTTGTTGATTGAACTGATTAAATCGTAAGCAATATTTTTTCCGGTATGACTAGCATGACTCAATGCTTTCACGCCTAGGATTTTTGATTGTAGCTTTGAATTATTAATAAAATGACATGTTAGGGATAAATATGACTGGTTGCTATCAGACTGCCATATGTCTGTCGTGAGTGAGACATATCTCACATTGCTCAGAACTATTCTCAGCTCTGTAACTGCCGAGGAATACGTATTTGACAAAATATTGTTTGTCAAGACGTATCTACTCGGCACTGTGTATAAAGGATTCATTTTTTTTGAATAATCTAAAAAACCAATGTCTTCCACTATAGATAGTGGCTGGTAATCTTTTACTATCATTTTTAATAAGCTTAAATCTATTTCTTTTTTTGTGCCTCTGGTAGTTCCTTCATATTTGTTCCACCATAAAGCTTCAACTGGCGCTTTCTTTTCACATTTCGAGGCGGATCTGGATCCGGAATATTAGTCACTTTGGATCCAGATGCTTCTGCCACACCTGGTTGCCTGATATTTGACAGATCCAATACAGGAGCACTGACGCTATGAGTACTAGAGCTACCCAAATTATCAATAGCAGTTTCAACTTGCCTAGGATTTGGGGACTCACCTCCTGTTGGTAAATTAACACCACTCTCATCTACGTCTCTGGAAATTGTATTTTCTTTCGAGAGCTCTTCATTATATTGAATAATGTGTTTTCGATTTAAGTGCTGCTTCAAATTACTGGTGCCGGCAAAGTACTTCAATTGTTGTTGACATAATTTGCATACGGCAAACTTTTTGTCTTGGGTTTTTTGAAAAAATGTCCACACTATAGATTTTATTGCAGGAGCCATCTTCTGGATTGAAATTTTCTTTGCCGAATCAGTGAGAATACAAATGATCTATTCGTTACGAGTATATCAACCTGAATTAAATCAAATGATATCCGCAACCAGTCAACCACAGCAGTATCGCATCAACCCTGCATCGGGTGACTCCCCGGTTCGTTTTCGTTCGTCAGTGGTCGGTGTTGCCTTGCCGCCTTGATACGAATGAATTCATTCATATTAATCATCCGAGTATTTTAGTATGCCGATTCTGTATAACCGAGTATCTGAATCATCCGAGTACTTACATCACTAGACGGAACGATTCGGCGTTCTCGACGGACTGCTCGGATGCTGCTAGGCGGAGTGGTCGCGGAGAACTGGAGGAGGCACCGTAGTATCTGCTCGATGTACCGATGTCCAAGCTCGACCGAATGGATATGTTAATCTGATTTTTTTTTTGTGAGGGGGGAATGCGTTTACGCACCATACCATAGCCCGAGCTACGGCGTGTGTGGGACTCCAGGTTGCCCACTTAATACCCACTAAACCCTAAACCTCCGCGTGGCCCGACTCATCAGCGTCTCGGTAGGCCATGTGTTGTGCGTGACCTGCGGTCTGCTACAACGTCTCCTCATGTGTTTCAGTCTCTGGGAACGCCGGGTTGGTTCCCTTTACCTCGCACATTCTATCGATGTCGTTAAGCGATCATCGATAGAGGGTCTGCTAGGTTCTCTTGAAACTCTTGTTTTCGAAAAATCAAGAGTTTCAAGTCCTCTTACCAATATGTTGTTCCTGGTCCTGAAGGGTCCTGGTCCTGGTGGGTCCTGGTCGTGGCGGGTCCTGGTCCTGGTTGGTCCTGGTCCCGGTGGTTCCTGGTCCTCTGCATCCAACGCCGTGGGGGGGGGAGGGGGGCAACCGCGGGTTCTCCTAGTCTCTTAGTCAAGGTTCCAGTTAGCGGGTGCCAACTGGGACCTTGGTCTAGGGTACCTGGTTTTGCGGTTGCGAGGCCTCTCGTCCGGATCGTAGTCCATGAGGAATCGTAGCTGCTCGTTTGGGTGGTCCTGAGCTTTCTCGAAGGTCTTCTCCGCTTTTTTCCTCATGTACTCGTGGATGGTGTCCCAATGCAGGTCTCTACGCAAGGTTGAGTTTCTTACGTAGGATGGTGCACTGGTGGCGATCCGGAGTAGCTTCATCTCTAGAGCAGCAAGTCGCTTGCGGTAGCTGGGGGCAGCGTACCCCCAGACCGCGGAGGCGTAAGCGAGCTGAGGTCTGGCGATGGCCTTGATCAGCCGTAGCTTGGTCGCTAGCGGTATCCGGCTGTGTCTACCCAGTAATGGGTAGAGTTGAGCCATGGCTGCTCTGGTCTTTGCGATGACAGCTTCTATGTGGGCTTTCCAGGTCTTGTCAAATACCATCCCCAGATATTTGACTTTGTCGCTCCACTGGATATCTTCGTCGAAGATGGATGCTTCGAGAGGTCTTGCAATCCTTCTTCGTTGAATGAAGATTGCCTGCGTCTTCTGGACGTTGATGCGGATTTTCCATTTCACGCACCAGTCCTGGATGTGGTCCAGTTCATCCTGTAGTCTCCTATGGATGATCTCGGGTCGTCTAAGCTTGGCGGCTATAGCAGTGTCGTCTGCATATAGGGCCAGCATTGTGTCAACTGTCTTCGGCACATCGTGAGTATAGATGTTGTAGAGCAGGGGGGATAAGGCTGACCCCTGGGGTTAATCTGATCAAATTTGCGCGTGCTTATAAAGCGTTAGGGCGGACCTAACACTGAGCGCTCGCGCTCGCCGGCGCTGATTCTCATAAAGGCCCCCTAGTTACTCTTGTGCAAAAATGATCATTTTTGATGATCTCCGATTTTGATGAAACTCGGCATGACTGAAGATCTGAACGTTCTGACTCTTAATCTGCGATTACTTTTTTCCTAACTTGACGTTTTCGTGAGTTAGAAAGGGCGATTCGCGACACCTCCCCACCTATTGTGAAGTTGTTTTGGGTGCGTTTTTACGCAGAGCCTTTATTTTCACAATAATAATGGTTTACATAAGGTTCCAGTCGCATAATGCTTACAAAGCCTGAAAGAGAAAGAATATTCACAGAAACAGTTCAATGGTTACAAAAATGGTGTACATTTCTATTCAGTAACATCTCACAATCATTGATTAACTAATTGCAAAAATGCGCTTGGCATTTCTATTCAGCAATGTTGTACAATCTTTAACCAAGTAGTTGCAAAAATGCGTTCGGCATTTCTATTCAGCAACGTCATATAATCTTTGATCCGGTAGTTGCAAAAATGCGCTCGGCATTTCTATTCAGCAACTTTTTACAATAATTGACCAAATAGTTGCAAAAATGCGCTCGGCATTTCTATTCAGCAACGTCATATTGGTACAAACAATTTTCCTGAAATCAACCAATCTTTTTGGTTTCCTTAAAACTACCCTAACACGAAACTATATACAACAGTGACAGGTGCTCTGATACCTGTCAACTGCAAGGACGAACTATCTCTAATATTTACAAGTGGCTTCTACTCCCGTGAGTAGCAATCTGGTTGTTGTCTATCTCGGTTTCCAACAAAGTCCGATTGGAACGGAACCGCGGTTTAGCGCACACAAACGCACTGTTTCACTGCACGGTAAAACTAGGGCTTATTTTACAACATTGTTACAGGGAAAATCAGAGCTCTATCGCGGAGATACGTGGTGATGGTGTATGGTGATCGTGAAAAACATCCAAAACACTTCATACTCCCCCCCCCGATAGTTGCATGGCTGGTTGGGCTCTACGTATCCAACTTGAAAAATCGAGATATACAGTTTTCGTCAATAGTTTAGGGTGAGAACGGAAGATCTTCAGGGAGAATGCAGCCGCAGCTGACATTCTGCTAGAACGACTTTCTGGCTAGAAAGGAGGCTTGTAGGATCGCATGCAATCCTAACAAGGTTTTGGTCGTTGGGAGAACATGGAATCGGTAAGATGGCCTTTCGTGGTGAAGTGCCGATTCAGCCGTCAAGTAGCTAGACTCGCTCTGAACGGGATTACGTGTTTTTCGTGATCTTACTCATTCATGAATAAATCAACACGCCACCTAGATTGAATCTAGTCTGTCGGGTTTCACGATGTCGTCCTACAAGCAGATCGCTCGGACACTTTCACCGGTCACAACCGAACTCCAGTGTCAACGACAAAACTTCCTCTGTCGTTCTAGAAGTTTAGGGACTCGACAAACCCTATGGCGTCAAGGTTTGAAAACTCTTGACCCTTCGTTAGGTTTGGTTTCCCTATCTTAGCAGGTCCCTCGCTGGGGAAGTGGACATCGACCACTACTTGCTCTTTTGTCGGACGTCCCCCACTGAGGGTGGATTCAGTCCCACTGGACCGCCCTTCGGACCTAGGGCGCCGTCGGCCCCTTCTCTTGGTCCTTCTCCCAGCAGGCGCTCACGCTGGAGGACTCTGCTTTTCGGGAGCTTTTTGTGTATGTTTTGGGCGTCCCTCTTCATGAGGCGATAAAGTCTGCATTGACCGCCCTTCAGACTTATGGCTCTTTTGACCCCTTGTCCAGATTTCCGCTTGCATAGCCTCCTCCCTTGGAGGAGTATGCCTTGGCCATCTCATCTGTGTATCCTCCTCTCTCGGAGGAGTACACCTACGGCAATGGTTTTTAGGGCGTCCCCCGCTACGGGTGGAATCAGTCGTACTAGACCGCCCTTTTGACGCAGGGCTCTGCCGGCCCTTTGTCCTCATTTCCGACTGGGCAGCCACTCTCTCTGGAGGGTTCTGCCTAGGAAATGACTTGTTCTCAGACTGCTTTTGGTTGGGGTTAAGATTTGGACGTTGAAAATTCGTCCCTTTGGGTTGCTTCAGCGGACATTGGTTCTGCTGATGTGCTCCTTCGCAAGTCCAACACTTTGGCTGTCTAGGTGGTTGGTCGGAATTTCGTGACTGGCCGACCTATTTTTTCGCAGAAGAGGACTGGGCCGCCTTTCCTCCCAAAGCACCAGCTTGCAAATTCGCATAGTCGCTCTCAATCTCGGTCGCCACGTTGGACAGCTCGGCTAATGTGCTCACTGGCACAGCTCGCAGCATCATCCTCAGCTCCGGTCGTAAAAGTGCTGTCACTTGTACGACACGTTCACGTGGAGACGTGGTCGGAGCGATCCGTCCAAACAGACCTTCTTTGGCAGCAATAAATATCTCGGTTGGCTCGGATTTTTGCGCTTCACCAAACAATTTGGCGCAATGCTTTTCAGGTGAATCAAATTCTTTTAAAATTCGTGTACGGACATCGTCGTAACGAATGTTCAAGTGTCGCCAATGAGCAAACAATTTTTCCGCTTTGCCTTCCAATTGTTCCAACGCTATTTCCGCCCATTCCTCGCTGGGAATGTTATACCGACGGAAATACCGATCCAGTTTTCCGAAGAAAACTTCCGGATCTTGCCAATCGCGTCCACTGAATCGCGGTAACCTCGGGGGGGGGGGACTGAGTCGCGTTTTGATTAATTAAAAGTCGAGCAATCCCCGCCGTTAGACTTTGCAAGTCCCCTACCTGATACTGCAAACTCTATGCGACACTGCTGTATCCACTATGAATGCTCAGGCGGTCACCTGGCGCAGAATATCGGCCCCTTAATAAATCGTTATCACCCCCACCATACACTGAACCCAATAAATCACAAGCATTATTATCACAATTATCAATACCGATCACATTATCAATATAAATAGAGTCATTGTCATGCACAATATGATTATGATTCACTTCTAAGGGGTGTACAGCATTCAGTCTATTTACACTAGTTTCTTCGAATAATTTAAAGCAGGTCTTCGATTACTGTCTTCATGGAAGGCCCCACGTTGGGCGCCATGACGTCTACCTCCGATATTATGGTTTTTAGAGACCACTACATCATCCCCGTGCATTGTACACTTTCTATCGAAACGTGTAGTTGCCCCCTCGCACTTCAGTTGCACGGTGATGTTTGGGTATCTTTGACCAACGCTGTTGGTCGCTTGGGGGTGCGCGCCCACGATCGCATCGCGTGCTTGCGATCGCGACGGCGGTCGGGCCAGGAGTGCGCGGCTCGACTGGCTGCAGCGGTGGGACGGAACGATTCGGCGTTCTCGACGGACTGCTCGGACGCTGCTAGGCGGAGTGGTCGCAGAGAACCAGTGTTGCCACTTGTAACATAATTATCAAATTGTACCATATTTTCTACTGAAATATACAGTAAATAAAAAGATGTAACATAATTGATAATTGTAACATATTATTTTTCCATCTCCCAGCCTATAACTATGTTTTCAAAATTATTGGTTCTAATTGTATGCAACCAAAGCAACGTAACAAAAAGGATAATAATTATTAGTGCTGACCTCTTTCAGTTAATAGCATGGTTATTATGGAATTAGAATAAAAATCAAGCTTACCGCCATCTATGTAAATATTACGGAACTCGAGTCTCGGTGAATTTGAGTCTACGCAGGGGAATACCCTAATCCTCATTGTTTCTTTTTCAATACGAGCAAGAGTAGTTGATCGAATGAGTCCTTATTAATGTGTGTTGATGTGATCAAACAGTGAAATAAAATGGCCAGTACCAGCAAAGGGGATCATCATGATTACTCCGATTCTTCGGATTCAGAAAGGGAGGCAAAAAGACTAAAGTTTAAAAACGTAAACAGACGAGAAAATAGACCACAAAAATATAGATGTGAATGGGAAAGCAATCCTCATTTCAAAGGATGGTTGAAAGCTGTTAAAGGTAGAAAAAATAACATAAAACCATTTTATACTTTTAATGATATGCATTTTTGTTTTTAGAAAAACCCACTCGAGCAAAATGTATTGCTTGTGATAGTGAAATTCAAGCAGATTTAACTGTATTGAAAAATCACAGTAAGGGAGCTAAACATTTAAAAAATGTAAAGGTGATTGTGAAAAATCAACCAAAAATTTCTACTATGCTTTCTAATAAAAACGAAGCTAGTGGTCAAGTGAGTAGGGCAGAAGTAAAAATTGCTGCATTAATATCAGAGCATAATCTACCCATCAAGCTGTGTGATCATCTGATTCCTTTATTAAAAGACATATTTCCGGACTCGAAAATTGCCCAAGGAATGCAGATGGGAAGAACCAAAGCAACAGGTGTTATAAAACATGTTTTAGCCAAATCTCATTTTGAAGAACTAATCGATGAACTAAAAGCAAAAAAGTTTAGCATTTTAGTAGATGAATCTACAGACATAGGTGTAGTAAAAAATATATGTGTATGTGTTAGGTACTTTAGTGAAAAAACAAATGAGGTAACTACAAAATTTTTAAATTTGGTTCAATGTTTTTCAAATCAAAATCCAGATGAAGCAAATACAGGGGCGACTGCAGAAGTTCTTTATAAAAAAATTATGGATTTATTTGAGTCTAACAATATACCTTTCCAAAATATTATAGGATTTGGTTCTGATGGTTGTAACACTATGTTTGGTGCCAATAACTCAGTAGTAAGTAGGTTAAAACTAAATTTTCCTGGCATTATAGTACAAAAATGCATCTGCCACTCTTTACATCTTTGTGCCAGTGAGGCTTGTAAAGTTTTGCCCCGTCATTGTGAAGATTTAGCCAGGAATATTTTTGGTTACTTTAAAAATAGCTCCAAACGGCAAGCACAATTTACAGAATTTCAGACATTTTGTAATGTGGAGCCTCACAAAATTTTACGTCCTTCACAAACTAGGTGGCTTTCATTACTTATGGTAGTGGAAAGGATAATTGAGCAATGGAATCCCCTTCAATTATATTTTGTTAAAGAATGGACCGAACATAGACTGCAAGCTTCAGAAGTTGTTGCCAATAGACTTAATGATATGGAAACAAAACTTTTCTTCTTTTTTCTTCATTGGATTTTACCAAAATTTGTAAAATTAAATGAATACTTTCAAAGTGAGCGTGTCATAATTGCACACGTTTATGATGTAGTTTGTGAAACTTATAAAGAAATTTGTTTAAGCTATTTACAACCAAATTATATTCATAAAACCGAAATAGATAAAATCGATCCCAACAATGCTAGTCAGTTCATTGACTTGAAACAGATATACCTTGGTGTTCGCGTACTTCAGAACATTGATAAATTAAGTCAAAAGGAAAAAGAAGATTTCTACATGCGGTGCCGTCAATTTTTAATAACTTCTGCAAATGAAATGAAAAAACGGTTTGATTTTAATGAAAATATTTTGAAAAAGGGTATTCTAAACCAAAACCAGCATCGCTTTTTCCATTAATTAAGTTACTACCCAGAATTGTAGATCCTCAAGATATTGAACAAATACAAAAAATTGATGATCAGTGGCGGATGTATTGCCAGTCAGAACCAAATTTCAGTGATAAAATAAAGGATGAAACATCAATCGATAAATACTGGTACAAAATCTCCCAAATTCACGACATGTCTGATGTTTACGTATTTAAAGAATTGGGAAATTTTGTATTAGATTTATTAGTAATTCCTCATTCAAATGCCGCATGCGAAAGAATGTTTTCAAAAGTAAATTTAATCAAAACAGATGTCCGAAATCGCTTGTACAGTGATTCAGTAAATTCACTTTTATTGGCATCTCAAAGTGTAAATCGTGAATGTTATAAGTTTAATGTTACTCAAAATATGATTAATAGAATAACGTCCTATAAACATGTCGCTCAAGATGAAAATGAAACTGTTGATATTCATTTTGAACCTGAATAATGTTTTTTATGTTTTCGAGTTAGGTATATCTTGTAGTATTTTTCGAGAGTTTGTTTGATTTTCCCAAATGTTCCATTTTTTTATGAGATTTTTACATTAAAGAACCTATATTAATTATGTGTATTTTTTGTCTTAAAGGAACACTATTTGTAACATAATTTTGAAGAAAAATTGATAATTCTGGCAACATCGTACCATAATTCCTTTACTGGCCGGTGGCATCACTGCAGAGAACTGGAGGTGGCACCGTAGTATCTGCTCGATGGAGTTCCGCTTCGGCTGTCTTACAAGAAAGACGTACCTGTATCGGAGCGATCATATAATATAGTTAGCGGGGATTACCGTGTTCTATATAGATTAATTAAATACATTTCCTAAATATGCCTCCACCTCCTACAGGGGTGGGAGGCCCCAGTGGTAGTGACACTAATGTGAACATTGCTGTGTATGATTTAACATTTAGTGAAGATTCTCCTCAGTGTGAAATAAATTCCAGCGTCAACTCGAGCGAATACGACGCTGCGATAACAGAGGACCGGCATACCATCTCAGAAAAAAAACAACAACAACAACCACGACTGTTTGAGATTGAAAACGCAAAGTATTACTCAAATAATAATATTTATGTGTTTATTGAGAAGACCAACAGCCAAAATATTGGCAGACTACATCCGCTTCACGTAGGACATATACTCCACAAAAACCTTAAATTGAATGATAAAATAACGACTATTAGCCGCGTCGGCTTAAATCGTATAAAAGTAGGTCTCAAAAATTTGAACGATGCTAATCACTTAGTTTGTAACACTGAACTCGCAGCAGAGAATCTAAAAGCATACATGCCAAATAATTTATTAATAAGAAAGGGTTTAATCAAGGGTGTTGATACTCAGTTTAGTGAGGAATATTTAAAAGAAAATATAATTTCTGATATAAACGTACTGGAGGTCAAGCGTCTAAAGAGAAAAATTGTTAGTGATGGCACTCATCAGTTAGTTCCTAGGCAAATGGCAGTTGTCACATTTAATGGCAATATGCTTCCCAACGAACTTTATATAAACAGCGTGCTATTTCAAGTTGAGCCATTTGTACAAAGGGTAATACAATGCTATAAATGCTTGCGTTTTGGACATGTTTCTGGACAGTGTCGCAGTACTCACTCCAGGTGTATTATATGTGGCCAAGTCAAAGAGGATGAACATACATGTAATGAAACCAATACTTACTGTCTTTTCTGTAAAAACTCTTCGCACAGATCCACATCAAAAGATTGTCCTTCGTTTCAGAAGCAACAAAAAATTAAAAAGACCATGGCCACATCAAATCTACCCTTCACAGAAGCCAAAGAATTTATAGAACACTCTTATTCAAACCATGTTTCAACCTCCAATAGATTCCAAGTATTGGAAAATATCAACGAAGTAACCTTCCCACATCTCCCTAGCCGCCCTCAAACAATTTCTCCTAGCAGGCAACATGTTCATCAGATGACAAATACTGGACCTTCCTCTACAGCATTTAGTGCAAATAAAAAACGTAAAGCTCAATCACCCCCCATAAATTTTCCGACAGAGAAACATTTTTTTAGTGCAGGACCTCCTAATCCAGTAACTTCAAGTAGGATCTATCAGTCGAATATTTCAGAAAAAAACGAAATGGTTGACATAGTTTCAAAATTTTTTTTTAACTTGTAAACAAATCCGAAAACTTAGGTGATCTTAAGAAAATCAGTAATAATACATTGAAAAACGAAATACATTGCATAATAGATAAGTTAATAAATTCCACTTAGCGTCTTCAATAATACCGATAATGTGCTAAAGGTGATGCAGTGGAATGCACGTTCCGCTGTGTCCAATCGAAACAGTTTGAATATGTTCCTTTCAAAAAATGATATTGACGTAGCCCTAGTAAGCGAAACTTGGTTCAAGCCAAACGATACTATCAGATATCATGGCTACAATATTGTGAGGAGGGACAGAATTGATGGCAAAGCTGGTGTAGCCATTTTTGTGAAAAAAGGTATAAAATTCTGTGAAATATCATTTTCGAATAATTTTAATGATGATATACTTGTATGCGGGATAAATCTTATTAACCAAACATTTGATTTAACTTTGTTGTCTATATACAGGCCCCCGAACATCAATTCAACAGCTGGTGATTGGGACACAATCTTCTCTAATACCAGCATATCTTCTATTATTGGTGGAGACTTTAATGCACACTCTCATCTCTGGGGATCCTCATTTAATAATTCCATAGGTTATCAGTTAATAAATATATGCGAATCAAAGAATTTAGTCGTTATGAACGATGGTTCGCCTACTAGGCTTGTAGCTCCAAATCAGCAGGTAACTGCTCCAGATGTTACAATCTGCTCCCGAGATATTGCACAAATAAGTCATTGGCAACTTACTTCTGATACATTAGGTTCGGACCATTTTCCTATTTTTATGTTTATTCCTCTATCTTTCCAAGTATATGACACAATCTATCCTAAGTATAAGTGGAATATGAATAAAGCCAATTGGTGTTTGTATCATGACTTATTGGAAGATATTTTCGATTCTACTCCAGAATTTTACTCCACTCAAAGTAAATACGATTATCTCATTGAAAAGATCAATTATGTTAGCGAGATCTCCATCCCTATACTAAGGCCATTTAAAGCTAAGAAACGGCCACCCCCTCCTTGGTGGGATGAACAGTGTATAAGTGCCATAGCACAAAGGACCTCAGCTTTAGCAACGTACAAACAGGACAGTTCTTTAGCCAACTTCGTCCACTGCAAGAAGGTATTTGCTGAAACAAAGAAACTCTTCAAACAAAAATCAAAAAATAGCTGGAAAGCATGGATATCTAAGTTGAATAAAAATACGTCATCAACCGATTTCTGGAAACAGGCTAAACTCATCAGAAGGATACGCATGGGAAAGAAAGCATCAACTAATTCTGATTGGGCAGACGACTTCCATAGAAAATGCTCTCCGTCCTTCGTGGTTGCAGAAGTCGAACCTCCCCCACGTTTACATCAAGACAACTTTTTCAGCAGACCTTTCAACATGACGGAACTAAATCTTGCAGTTAAAAATACCAGAAACACATCACCTGGCTGCGATGATATCACATATCCAATGCTCGTGAACCTCCCATCTAATGCAAAACTATTCCTTCTGGATATATTTAACAACATTTGGCTGAATGCAGACACAATTAGCCAATGGAAAAACATCGTTATAGTTCCAATTTTGAAGCCAAACATGGATCCCAATTGCGCTGACTCATATCGCCCGATATCTCTTTTATCCTGCGTCATGAAGACTTTTGAAAGATTGATCAAAAATCGCCTGGAATGGTGGTTTAGATCTCATCCATTTCCTAACAACCAATATGCCTTCAAGAACGGAGTTGGAACAGCAGACCCTATTACGAATATTGTCACCGACATTCAGATGTGTTTCACGCGAAACAACTACTTAGCAGGCATCTTCATAGACATTACAGGTGCATATGACAACATCAATTTAAACATACTTCGAAACAAACTGGAAAAATTTGGCATCCCACCTCACTTTAGTTTTACTGTAACAAACCTATACCGTGATAGGAATATTTTTCTACGCAACGACAGTGGCGGAAAGATTGGACCACGACTAGTACAGGAAGGTATCCCACAGGGCGCAGTTTTAAGCCCAATTTTATTCAATATCTTTTCGGCAGACTTACATGATGTGCAAACCCCATGTCAGCTGGTCCAGTATGCAGACGATATTTGTGTACTTAGTCATGCCATAAGTTCTGTCCCTCGTTTTCAAACAAGTGTAGACCTGTTAATACTTGTCCGATTGTTTACATTGTGGTGTCAGTTGATTAAGCGCTTTTCGGGTAATTACATATACCTCAGTTTGTATTGATCTCTCGAAGCATAACGATGGAGTGGGGCAAGGCAGAGAACCGTATTGCAGTGATAGCTTTACATAAGTGTAATCACAGTGCTAGTCAGAT
Organism: Acanthoscelides obtectus; assembly: GCA_963669975.1. Taxonomy (NCBI): domain Eukaryota; kingdom Metazoa; phylum Arthropoda; class Insecta; order Coleoptera; family Chrysomelidae; genus Acanthoscelides; species Acanthoscelides obtectus. Next base: position 86,286,024 of record CAVLJG010000008.1, read on the forward strand.
TTTTGAACTCTTACGCGGCCTTCAAATATCGCGTAAATTTGTGTCTAGGACCATTCAGCGGTACAATGAGACGTCCTCTGTTGATGACAGGCCAAGAAGCGGAAGACCTCGTCAAGTAAGGACTCCAGCAGCCATCAAAGCCGTAAAAGCCAGGATTCAAAGGAATCCACTCCGGAAGCAGAAGATCCTATCCAGGGAAATGAAGATTCCTGTCCGGACGATGTCGCGCATCATTAAACAAGACCTAGGGCTAGGGGCTTACCGGAGACGTACGGGCCAGCGACTTACGGCCACCTTGCGACACATCAGGGCGACAAGATCCAAGAAGCTCTTGGAGAGGTACGCAGCTGGGGGATTCCGAAAGATTTTGTTCACGGATGAGAAAATCTTCACCATAGAAGAAAAATTCAACCGACAAAATGACAAAGTGTATGCAAGGAGTTCACAGGAAGCTTCGGAGATCATTCCGAGAGTTGAGAGAGGCCACCACCCTGCGTCAGTCATGGTTTGGTGGGGGGTGTCCTACGAAGGGGTCACTCAGCTCCATTTCTGTAAACAGGGCGTGAAAACAAAAGCGGCAAACTATCAGAGCGACATACTGGATCCTATCGTCAAGCCTTTAAGTGGTACATTGTTTGCCAACCAACACTGGGTCTACCAGCAGGATTCCGCCCCCGCTCACAAGGCTAAGAGTACGCAGCACTGGCTGGAAAGCAATGTGCCAGAGTTCATTGCTGCGGAAGATTGGCCCTCAGGGAGTCCGGACCTCAATCCTTTAGACTACAAGTTGTGGGACCTGCTAGAGCAGTTGGCCTGCTCCAAAGCCCACCGTAATATCGAGTCCCTGAAAGCGGATTTGATCCGATCAGCGGCAGCTATTCCTTTGGAAGCTGTGCGTGCAGTGATAGATGAGTGGCCCGCGAGATTGAAGCAGTGTGTGAAGGCCAAGGGGGGACATTTTGAATAAAACTGTTTGATTATGAATTCTAAAAATGTTGTCGAATAAATAATATCCTTCATATAAATATATCTTATCTTGTTTCATTTTTATCATGAGATTATCATGGGACAGAACTTATGGCACGACTACGTATATATAGAGAACCGTCAACTTAATCAATGTATATCTACGCTAAATTCTTCAATGGAACACTACAAACAGTGGCTAATGGAAAATGGTTTCGACATATCGTTGAAAAAATCATCCTTTTGCGTTTTCTCACGACACAATGTATCATTACAGAGGAACATACTACTGGGAGGGTTATCCTTCAAAGTTGAAACTTCTGTCAAATATCTCGGCGTAATCCTTGACAAAAAGCTCACATGGAAGTATATCGAACAAGTAGTCAGTAGATGTGAGAAAGCCTTCAATTTTTTCCAGATGATCTGCAAGGTATGGTGGGGCTCCGATCAAAAGATCGCAATATTATTCTTCAGATCATATGTTAGATCTATCCTTGATTATGGGAGCATATTCTATGGCTCTGCCAGTAAAAATCTCCTTTATGTGCTAGATATAACTCAGAATAAATTTCTCAGGAAATGTCTTGGAGCAATGCAATCGTCACCAGTCGGACCTTTGCGAGCAGAAGCACAGGAGCCTCCTTTACATCTTCGAAGGCAAATGTTATCTAGCAGATTTCTACTTAAGGTACAACACGCGGACAGCCACTTACTGAGCAAAATTCATCGTCTAAACACCATGGACTTGACATGCAAATATTGGACCAAAAGAAACTCCCCGCCTCTATGCAGTGCCATACAATATGCCAACAGAATACAACTAACCTCTCATAACCAACGATTGATCCAAGATATAAGTTACTTTCATTTACTATCAGGATTTGATGTTAGAGTACTAGCTTACAAGCAACAACCACACCACATTCAGAACCTACTTCGTGAAGTGCAGAGTAAATTAGCAGGTGATGCATTCATTTACACCGATGCATCGAAGTCGGCGTCAGGAACGGGATGCGCTCATTATATTCCTTCAATAGATATTTTTTCCATGTTTAAACTACCAAAGGAATTCACGATTTTTTCTGCAGAAGCTATTGCTATATTCCAAGCCCTACAGTTTGTAGAGGACCACAATCTTGGTAACACGTCTATATTCTCGGACTCCCTCTCTGTTGTCAGTAGTTTAAAAAACGGCAGTCCTTTCGATATGCAAAATATACACTTATTCAACATAAGATGGAAAATAAGTCAGCTAAAACAACGAGGCCTCAGGATTACACTAGTTTGGGTGAAGGCCCACTCTGGGATAATACTCAACGAAAAAGCTGACGATCTAGCAAAGATGAGTATAACATCTGGAACTAAGCTGGACATACCCTTAAGCATGCAAGACAATCGAGTGATACTTAAAGGTAATTTCCTCAAGCGATGGCGCAGTGAATGGATAGAATACTGTTTTACTAATCCTACAAGATACAACCTCATACACCCTAGCCTGCCACGAGGATACTGGCACGAAAATTTCAAAATACCCAGAAAATATATTTCTTGCATCACCCGTGCGAAAATAGGACATGGTGTTTTTCCATCACACCTTGCAAGATTAAATTTGGTCCCATCTGCACTGTGCGATGTTTGTGAAGTTTATGGTGACTTGGATCACTGTTTCTTTGGTTGCGCTAAATTCCTGGATCACTGCAATGCACCTACTCCGATTTGGTGAAATCTGGCATATCTGCCCCCCTAAATACATCTCATGTATTTTCGCTAGGTAGATCTGATGTGATCATTCTCGTTGTTAGACTTATCAGAAATTCTGGCATCAAAATATAACAATCGTATTTTAGTTATCCTCTGTTTTTTGTACCTTTATGTATAAATATATCCTTCATATCCGTGGCCTAATTGTTGTATGTGAAAAATGAAAAATGCCCTGACGGGTCCCTGGGCGAGAAGAACGTGTGTCCCTGTCTGACCCATCCTCTCTCCTACCCCTTAGAATTGCATAGGTTTAATATGTAGTTATGGTGTCCTTTAGACACTAATGTCATCTGAAAATTTGTGTGTAATGCTTAACCCCCGCCCCCTCCTGATAACACTTTCTTAGTTCTTCTATATTTACTTTTTTGTTTTTCATCCAGAGTGGAGAGTGTGCATTAGAAGAAATTTAATAATCAATTTCTCCCTACTGTTTGTTAAGTACTTGCTCCTTCGCCCAAATACGACTGTGTCACCAAAATGTCTTTCCTGCAATACCCTGATAGCTGAGGGGATCTGCTTGCTACGTCATTGCCATTTTACACGTCTTAAATTATATATGTGTGTATGATATAATAGATAAATACTTGATTCTGGCTAATGGGGCAATGTCCTAGTGCCAAAAAAAAATTGCTCGATGTACTGATGTCCAAGCTCGACCGAATGGATATGTTAATCTGATCAAATTTGCGCGTGCTTATAAAGCGTTAGGGCTCGCGGTCGCTGGCGCTGATTCTCAAAAAGGCCCCCTAGTTACTCTTGTGCAAAAAATGATCATTTTTGATTATCTCCGATTTTGATGAAACTCGGCCTGATTGAAGATCTGAACGTTCTGATTCTTAATCTGCGATTACTTTTTTCCTAACTTGACGTTTTCGTGAGTTAGAAAGCGCGATTCGCGATACTTCCTAGGATTGTGTACGTATTACCGACGTTACGTGGAAGGATTTGCTAACATCGCAAAACCTCTGACCAGGCTGATGGAAGGGGAACGCAAATTCCAATGGGATCAGGATTGCCAACAAGCTTTTACCCACTATGCCCCTATACTCAGCTATCTACTGTCAGAAGGAAAGTGTGTGTTACACACTGATGATAGTAACGTGGGTATACGTATAGGTGCTGTATTATTCCAAGTTCAGGAAGGCAAAGAAGAGAGGTCATTGGATATTTTAGCGAAACGGTGTCCAAACCAGAGCGTATCTATTGCGTTACCCGGAGGGAGCTGCTGGCCGTCGTAAAGGCAATGGAACATTTCTACAAATACCTCTATGGCAGACAATTCTTACTCCGGACCGATCACGCAGCTTTAAAATGGCTTCTCCAGTTTAAGAATCCAGAGGGTCAAGTTGTAAGATGGATAGAGAGGCTGCAAGAGTTTGACTTCGACATCGAACGTCGGGCAGGAAAAATCCATGGAAATGCAGATGCCTTATCTAGGAGGATTGTAAGCATTGCCAGCAGGCAGAGGAGAAAGGCGCCCAAGTGTTAAGAACCACTATGGTTAGTGATAATTGGCAAAATGAAGACCTCATTAAAGATCAAGAGAACGACCCCGATCTCCAGATAATTCTAAACTGGATCCCGAATCGAAAAATTGATTAATAACACATATTGATATTTTACTGAAGATAACTTGACAGTACTCTTCACAGATTATTAGCTACACTACAGATAGCTCTCTCCTTTATGATTCCTGCTACCACTGTTAACAGCGTCATCTGACCATTGCACCGAACGTTAACACATAACAAACGAAACTAAAATGGAGATTGTTTACAGGATTCGTGACGCTTGCCTCCTCTGATATCCGCGGTTTGCATTATATTTTTAAACTGTATACAGGACGTTGTTAATTATGCTACATCAAAAAATATATATTTGTTTTAGGAATCAGTCATTAAAAGATATGGTTTTTCAAGTTTCCAGCTACTTTTTTTCTGTAAAATAACATACAACCTTATAAAGTGGATTGATAGATAAAGTTAAGTTATTTATTTTAACTGCTTGTAGGACTGGTTAAAATGAGTTGATAAACCATAAATCACCTATATGAAAGATGTATAATAAAAGAAATAGTAAAAGATTAAAAATTTAAAAAAATAAGAATGTTATTACACAGATTTTTTGATATTCTCGATCACTGCCGTATAAAATCTTAACGTTTTTTGTTTTCTACTCTTATCGTTTATCTAAGTATGGCAAACTTTTTGTGTTATTGCATGGTTTTCAGTACGTGTCTTTGGTTCGATCCGTTGTATCTGTCTTTTAATAGTGCATATACTTTCATTTGTCTGATAATTTTGTGCGAAGAAATGGCCCCTGTTTACGAAAACAATGAACTAGTGCACATAGGAAGGGTTTCCTTTAAGATATCATCCAACCCCACGGATGATTGAAATTTTATTAGACTTCGTGACACATGATATTTAAAAGAACAACGTGGAGGTCACGCTGGAAGACTGGGTCAACCTGAATTGTTACAAACGGAGGAAGACATTTTAGAAATGTCGAAGACGACCCAACAATGAGTACTAAAGCCACAGCAGCTCAAGCTGCAGTTTCTCATAGTAAAGTGTGGAAGACAATAGGACAAGAACAGTATTTTTCTGATCATTATCAACGGCTACAAGCGTTACTACAACCTGAAGATCATCCTAGAAGAGTTGCATTTTGTCAGTGGCTTTTAGAACAGTTCTGCAGAAATGAAGACTTTACGAAATTAATTTTTTGTACAGACGAGGCCACATTCACACAAAATGGAGTGCACAATTTCCACAACAATCAAGAGCTCATTTTTAACATAGATTTTCATTGAATTTTTGGGCTGGCGTGGTTAATGGCATGCTTATTGGACACTACTTTTTTCCACCTCGAGTGACCGGTGAAATTTATTTAGATTTTCTTGGACACATTCTGCCACAATCATTAGAAGATGTTCCTCTAAATGTGAGACAGAGTATGCAGTTTCTACATGATGGGTTTCCATCACATTTTAGACGAGAAGTTCATGAACATCTAAAGCATGAATTTCCGAATAGATGGATAGGGCGCATTGGACACATTTCTTGGCTTGCTCGTTCCCCGGATTTCACGCCTCACGATTGTTTTCTGTGGGGCTGTTTGAAATAATTGGTGTATCATGATGGAGCAGTAAATACTCTAGAAGAACTTCTCAGCGCACCGACAATTCTTGTGATTTAATTCGTGGACACCAGGATTTTATTTTCGTAGCTTGTAAAAAGTCGTGGATTCGCCGAGCAAGATTTTGCGTTAATTGAAAAAGTGGGGACAGTTTTGAACATTTTTCGTAAAAACGGTAGGTATCCATTTAACTTGGTAATGATTTTTTTTAATAATGTTTAATGAAAACTAACTATCTTTATTATGCAACTTTCATATAGGTGATTTCTTTTGAAGAGTTCTACAAGCAGTTAAAATGACTTAGAAAACACCCTGTATATCTGTTAGGTCCAACGTTATGTCGTCATATTAGATTATGTTCTCCTTATCGAAAATTTTGAATCCAATTCAATTTCATAGTTTGCAATATTTCCAAATGCAACATAAAATAGATCAACACAAAATAGTCGTTCGAACATATACTAAGTGACATATAAATCCGAACACCCAGTTTAAATGGTTTTATTTTAATAAAATTTTGTATAAGTACTTAATGAAGCATAATAAGTAAATGATAAAAATTTCAAAATGATTGCACTGCTTTAAAGCCCTTTGACCTTTAATAATGTGTGAATGCACCCTGATGTGCTACGCATTCTCCAACGCGCCTAGGCATGCTTCTGACCAGGTGGTCAATGTCCTCCTGTGGTATCTCATTCCAGGCAACCACCAACTCCTCTCGAAGTGCTTCTAGAGTCTGAGGAGGACGTTGCAAATTGAGCAATCTCCTACCCGTCATATCCCACACGTGCTCAACTGGGGATAAGTCGGGAGATCTTGGTGGCCATGGTAACAATGTGACATCATTATGTTGAAAGAAGTCTATTGTGACTCTTGCAACATGTGGTCGGGCATTATCTTGTTGGAAAGTTGGATCTGCCAGGGTGTCAAGATAGGGTAAAAGACGGGGTTCTAGAACTTCGTGGATATAACGCTGCGCGTTCATGTTACCTCTGATGAAGATTAAAGGTGACCTGGAACTATAAGCTATAGCACCCCAAACCATAACTCCAACAGTGTGATGAACATGTCTTTCAACAAAAAACTGTGGATTCCTCCTTTCACCGCGTCGCTTTCTAACCCTGGCACGACCATCGTGCATGCCCAAACAAAATCGAGACTCGTCACGACAATACTGTTCCATTCCTGATCCCAGAGTGACCGTTGTCTGCACCACTCAAGGCGATTACGTCGGTGTTCTCGAGTTAAAGGGAGGACCCAGTGTGGCCGGTATGAAAACAAGCCAAAACTTCTCATTCGTTGGAGTTATGGTTTGGGGTGCTATAGCTTATGGTTCCAGGTCACCTTTAATCTTCATCAGAGGTAACATGAACGCGCAGCGTTATATCCACGAAGTTCTAGAACCCCATCTTTTACCCTATCTTGATACCCTGGCAGATCCAACTTTCCAACAAGATAATGCCCGACCACATGTTGCAAGAGTCACTTCTTTCAACATAATGATGTCACATTGTTACCATGGCCACCAAGATCTCCCGACTTATCCCCAATTGAGCACGTGTGGGATATGATGGGTAGGAGATTGCTCAATTTGCAACGTCCTCCTCAGACTCTAGAAGCACTTCGAGAGGAGTTGGTGGTTGCCTGGAATGAGATACCACAGGAGGACATTGACCACCTGATCAGAAGCATGCCTAGGCGCGTTGGAGAATGCGTAGCACATCAGGGTGCATCCACACATTATTAAAGGTCAAAGGGCTTTAAAGCAGTGCAATCATTTTGAAATTTTTATCATTTACTTATTATGCTTCATTAAGTACTTATACAAAATTTTATTAAAATAAAACCATTTAAACTGAGTGTTCGGATTTATATGTCACTTAGTATATTTAGTTCAGTGTCATTTGAAATATAAAATCAATATTTTTGACGCCATTATTGAACCAACCAAAAGCTTGGCGCTTTCATAAAAAAGCACAAAATATTTATAAAGATGACTAGTTCATCTGTACATAAATGTATTTTTATATTTGATAAAATATGTATTGTGGCAGACTACTTTATATGCTATGGGCAATCACAATAATGAGTTGTGAACAATGTTGATGTAAGGACGATCGGATAAAAAATATTACGGATAGCGGATAGCGAGGCTACTGTGATGGATCCACATCCGTTCAGAGGGTCCACGTCCGAAAGTACGCAGACAAGGATATAGCCTGCCGGCATCTTTTCCTGTTCTTATTTTTTACATATTTTGATGACAATCCTCAAGTTTTTAATTTCTCTGGTAAGCTTCCCAATAGATGTATAGTTTTGTCTCGTTCCATTGCTTCAATGTTTGGGGCTGCGTATTCCTTCAGCTGCACCGACTACTCCCCTGTTACAGTATATTCAGATAAGAGATAGACCGGACATAAACAAGACCACGTGATCATCGAACGCTGTAACATTCGGCAGGGACGTATTAAGAGTCACGCAGTACATATTTTAGATAGTAGATGCTGCTTTGCGTAACTTTGTAGTAAATAGCACAATTCGATGTGTATACGATTGGTGATGGATATAGGATCATGTGGGGGTGGGGTAAGAAATATATAATGATGTAAATATACATAAGGGTTTCAAAATTTTCGCTTCGATTTCCAGCTTCGGATGCCGCCTGATGTTTGGTGAAATACAGTCGAATATAATCTCAAAATGGCGTTTAAATTAGCCTAAATTAAAAATAATCGTATATCTCTTAAAATTGCTTTTAGAATATTGATTAGTATATTTTTTGATTTCTAGGTAAATATGTAACCAAATTAAAACGTTCAAAACGTAAAAAAATGTGCATGGTTGAACATTGTCAGAAAGTAGATTCTTGAATAGGTTTTGCCAAAATGGGTTCAAAAATGTCAATAATTAATTAAAAAATACAGTAGCTTTATAATTACTTATAACTTAAACTTACCGAATTTGATGAACGACATCTTTTATTGGAAAGATGAGCTTGATGAGCTTTCATCATCGCTACTGCCTGAAGCACCAACGTCAATAATGAATGGCTCGACTTGTTCCTCTAAAATATTGTCCAGTTCCCACATTCTCTTTTCAACTTTGTCTTTCACGTGCTTAATACAGTTTTCCCATTTTTGCGCTGTTATTAATTCTAGTGCTTCTTTGAAAAGTCCTTTGAGGTCACAAAATTTAAAAGTTGTATTGTGCTTAGCTATATAATTTTTAACCTCTGCCCATATGAGCTCAATGGGATTGAGCTCGCAATGGTATGGAGGTAAACGGAGCACAGTTTTATTTTGACTTGCTGCCATTTCGTCAATGGCGTATTTTTGATATTCCGCCTTGTGATCCTTGACAATTCTTAATAATTGTACTTTCAGCATTGCTTCTTCAAAGTTGATATTTTTCGAGCGGAGCCAATTTTGAACATCAACTTTCCTTGAAGCCGTTGTTGGGACCTTCTCCATTCTTCGAGAATGATAAGGCGCATCATCTAACACAATTACTGCGTTTTCCTCTAAGTTCGGTAAAATTTTTGAAAACCACTGTTCAAACGATTCGCCATTCATTTCCTCGTGGTAATCTCCAGTTTGCTTAGACTCAAAGCACCACAGACCGTCAACAACAAATCCATCCTCACTGCCAATATGGCAGATAATGAGCCTTTTCCCTTTACCTGGAAATCGAACTACTAACTGGTGTAGATTCATTTCAATAAGCGAACCTTTTTCAAATGTTTTCATCACATTCAGCGAAAAAACATTGAGACATGAGTATCAGATTGCTATAATTGGGATTATTTAGTCATATTGAAGGAAGAATATTGAACGTCGTATGATTACTCAGCGCTTCAAAAATGAATGATCAGGAACCTGAAATACGCGCAAATATTAATATTAACAAATTATAACTGTATAAAGCTCAAAGTATGAATTAAAATCATTAGAAATATTAGGAACGGTACACAATATAAAACTTAGTAACTTTTTTTAAGTTTATAATATTCGACATATTTTAAGATTATATTAAAAAATTATTGTAATATCGAAAACACATAAAAAGATGGCTTAAAAAAGTTCTAACAAATGAAAATGACAATAAAACATCCACGCATTTTATCGAAAGTTATAAAAGTTTTGTTACTTGTAATATGTTTTATCTGCCCCCTGGAATTAATGTTTAGAACCTTGTTCCCAAGGTTTGAAAAACATCCGATTGTTGTCTATTACTCGTATTTACCTGCTGGATTTTTTAATCCGGTGGACAGTCCATCTAGAAAGGCCCTCCTGGATGAAGTTACAGAATCATCAACCCATACTTTACTTGTAGTGTGTCTTGCGTTTACCCACGTTTCATCAAGGTAATAAATCTTCCTGTTTTGATTTCTATATTTCCCAATTTTTGTTAAATAATCCCTCCTCCATAGCACAATTTCTTCTCTATCCAGTAGTAAACTATTACGACCCCGTTTTTTCCATTTGAAATTTAAATGCTTCAGTAACGCATGGAAAGTTGATCGTTTGAAATTTGGCAACGTTGTATCTCCATTTGCCTCCTGCAGTACTTTATCTATAGTAGGTATTTCATTCCTAAAGAAGAATTCATGCACTTTCCTCCTAATCGCATGCTTATCAGCTTCATCCAATGATTTAACAATACTTTTGCGATGTTTACTGGTCATTGGCTCAGAAAAGGTGTGATTTTTTTTGTATTGTCTTAACACATTAAACACTGATGCGCGACACACCCCAACTTTGTGAGAAACCTTCACAACAATTTCTTTGATGGTTGATGCCTCGTTCTCCTCGCGCTCGATCTTATATATATTCAAAATGAGCTCTTTCATTTCTGCACTCAGGTGTCTTTTTTTAGAGCGTTTCCTAGGTGGACTACAGGAGTTTACAACTTCATCGGCAGTATCTGTACTACTGGGCATTTTGCGCAAGCAGTTGATAACAATAACAATCAATAACAAGGTATAACAATAACAACGACAAACTCAACAACTTAATAAGATAACAAACGAAAACGTCCAAAGAAATATCAAATTGCAATGATGCACACGACATACGTAACACGTCTGAACCTGAATGTGACTCTGCCTTGATACGACTGCTCTGCCGCTCGGCATAGGCATTTAATTGCGAATTGACCAATGAGGGCTCCTGTTTTACGTCGAGACGGCGGCGTTAGCGTGAAAATCACCCGAACCTTTTGTTTACATCCGGTCTATCTCTTATCTGAATATACTGTAGGTCCCTGCAGACAACTTCTAGGGTGTTTGACTATTACGGTCTTTATCCCGTGTAAGTTGCATAGCCTTTGTCTCCAGCAAACTCCGACTTACCGCCACAGTCTCCATACTGAGAATCGGTATCTCTCAGGCATTCTCGCTTTGCTCCGCCAATTGCTTCTGTTAATTACCTGGGTACTATTTTAAGTTTAAATCAAAGTACATCCCGCTGAAATGCGTCTTTTACAATTCTTTTCACAAGTATTTGACAAAATACGTTAAGCTGCGCCTTCTGAGGATGAGGAAGAGCAACTCTAGAATAAACAAATCATAACCTATGAGTAAGGTTATCAATCGAAACTGACAGATGCCAGTAGTGTTCGGCACAATCATCAGATGTCACTCAAAGCAGGGTACAGAATCTTGTATATTACTTAGACCCACCCCCCTGGTACTGTACTACTATTAGTAATTTGCTGGGCGGTCCGTAGGACCTTTGCCCATTTGTCACTGTCTAATGTACGTTAGTCGAATCTGTCAGTCGTGGTTGCCCAGAAGCCAGTCAGTGTCAAGGAAAAAGAGAAAGGGAAAGAGAAGAAAAAAGGTGAACAGCAAAGAAAAACAGAAGTGTATTAGTTTAAGAGGAAACCCCTAGGCTTTTTGACTTGGTACACTTATTAATTTTGAGGTAAACTAAAAACAAATTTTGATTCTGGTTTTGTTAGAATGTAATTTTGGGTTTACTAAAAGTTTGCGCTAATTTTTGATCACAGTACGAGCCGTGGTCTTGAATGTTTACGAACTTGTTCCACTGTGTACTCCACTGAGCCACGCAACAGAGGGTTGCTGTGCGATTCTGCTTGACTCTAACGTCGCTGCGCCTGAAGCTTGACGTAATCCCTCAAGTAAGGAATATCAAGGTCTCTATGTAGTCTCATTTTATATAGTCGAACTTTCTTAATAAAACTCAATTTAGAGGATCTACATAACAAAGGATATAGTCGCTGAAACGCAATTTGGAATTTTGTTCGCAACGTTGATGTATGTTTCTTTCAAGTCATCTCTTTAACACGAGTGACACCGAGATCCTTGGCAGAATTTATCCATGGTATACAATTTCCGTGTACCGAAACCTCGGCTGCCGGGCGCGACGTTTTTTGGTAAAATAAATACCCTGTGTTTTCGAATGATTAATTTTAATCAGCCACCGTTCCGCCCACTCTAGTACTTCGTCCATCGCACTCTGCAACCCGTCTTGAAGCAGGTGGCCAGTACACGACTGGACGACAACAGCAATGTCGTCAGCGTCGAGGTAGACTTCAAAGTTGCTGGGACAAGGGACTTCCTGATAAAACATTGGTAATTTTGATCCGAAACTTCCTTCCTTCAAGGAAGGATTTCAGCAATTTTAGAAGCCAGAAAGGGAAACCCTTTTCGATTAGTTTATAGAGGAAGTCCGCGACAAAGGCTTTTAAGACATCCAAAATCAAGATGTGCTCATGCTGAGGGTGAATCCTCTGGTCACGTATCCACCAGCCTGACTGCCTGTAGCTCGGTACTATGCTCGGACCAAAACCCGAATTGAACATCAGAAATCACAAGGTGATTTGACGAAAACTTCTCTAGGTGACGATAAATCACCTTTTCGGCGAGCTTAGAAGGAGCTCACAGCATACTAATGGGATTGTAATCCTGAGAAAATATCGAACCTACTTCCTTTGGAATCACGATTACCTCAGCAGTCTTCCACCCCGCAGGAAAGTATTGGATTCTGAGGATCGCATTGATTATTGTCACCAAATGTGTCAGAGCTTCCGGAGAGAGCAGCTTCAATGCCTTGTTGCTACTGTTTGTTCATGACGACGGCTAATTCGACTGTTCTAGATCCTCGTCGAAATCACGACTGCATTGGTTTTAGCCTTGCTGCGGAACCGCTTTTGATCGGCTTTCAGCAAATATAGCACAGACCCTCCGCAGGCTCCCTGATCCTCAGTCCTCATCCTATTTAAGAGAATAGATTGCAACTTTTCATGTGAACAAATTAAATTTTTTCAGGCAGAAAAACTCGACAATATTGTCCTGCCGCCCCTTCTTGTCCGCCACACATCCCGTCACGGTAATGCTTGCTTCTATATCCACATACATCTATGTTATACCTATGTATGCAATCGAGCAAAATAGAAACCTACTATTGATTCTTTGGTCTATCTTTAGGCTCCTGTATCTTACTCAGCAATATTCGCCTCGCTATTTGTTGAATCTCAAGCCGTTTGCCCTCGCGTATACAGGGTGACTTTGAAGTTGAGTCATTAATTTTCAGATAATGATTATAGAAGGAAGATAAACCAAAATATGTGTGTAAAAATAAAAGAAAATTTTACCTTGTTTTATAAAGTATCCTCCCGGCAAGTATTTCAGTGCGGACCTGTATTTGATCGTGAGGTCTTGGAGCACCGGCATGCCGTCCCCATGTGAGGTCTTAAGTCACCTGATTCACGAGCCCGTTGTACTACATTAACAAAGGCACAAGGGGTTGGTTGCACTCGATTGGGAAACCGATCCGCATAAACATGTGCCATTTTTTATTTCGTTTGAGCCACGCAACAGACACCACTATTCACTCACGCGTTACCGACTGACACCTGTATACAACTGAATGAAATAATTGTAAAAACATCGTTCCAAATTCTTTCGCTTTTTTGTTTCCGATGCGATGAACAGATAAGGTGGATTATATCCGTTGTCTCCAAACACGAGCACATAATATATTATTGAGACAGGGCGGTACTCAAACTTCCAAAGGGCTATAACTTTGTTACTTTAATTTTACCAGAAAAATGGTAAAGGAAAAAAACATTTCTTTTGATCAGATCTACTCACTGTTAAAATAAATGACTCAACTCCGAAGTCACCCTGTATACATGGCAAAATGATCAGCAGCAAGTCTCTCGCCGAGCATCATTTCCAGCTGTGCCCGATAGTCAACCCACTTACCACATTCGAGTAGGTGATTAGGAGTGTGCTCCTCTTCATTGCAATATTCGCAACTCGCGTACTCTCCCTTTTCTACCCTCTTCAGGTAGCTGTCGAAACAACGATGTCCTATGGGGGAACTGTGCAGTATAGTAATCAGTCCGCACCGCTCCATTGTCAATCCAAATATCATAATATAAAAATATAGTACCATGTCCAGTTGAATGCCATCTCTCCTGCCACCTGACAAAAACCGCATCTCTTGCGTCGCTTGTAGCTTCGACGCCCTTTTTATAGAGTGCATATCTTTCCGCAGCCAGCTAAACAATTGGAGGGATACCAGCTACCACCAGCAGTGCATCGGTCGACACAGTTCTGTAAGCGCGTATCACGCGCAGCACTACTTTTCGCTGTCTCCACGGTATTAGCTGTCTATATTTATTTTTCCTCAAGGCCTTGTTACCGACCTTGTCAGCATAGTCTGTCATCAGAATTCCCGGCAATCGAAGAACCCCATCGTAGAAGACTGTCCAAAGCACGGAGCCGTGCGACCTCCCATGGTTACCTTAATCGTCTTTTGTCCTACCATAAGAGCTCTCTCGTCAAAGTAGCTCTTTATCATGCTCAATAGATAGCTATGGGTTTCTAGCTTCTCGAGAAATTCGACGATTTTCTACGATTGTGCCGTGTTGAAGGTTTTCTTGACATCAAAAGCAACCATAACGCAAAGCTTCTTACTTATGTAGCTGCCGCTATCAGCTACTTCTGCCAGCTATACCACTGCACTACGTGCATCTGTGGTAGGCTTTCCCTTTGCGAAACCATATTGCGAGGCAGACAGACGACACACCAGGACTAGATGAAACACCAAATGGGATCGTGATAGCGCTGAGTAAAGAGATACCCGAAATCGTGCAGTATGTGATGACAGAATGCTTGAGAACGGGAGTCGTTCCGAAGAGATGAACGGAGCCTGGTTTGGTACTCATACCTAAACCCCCCGATATAGAAGTCAAATATAGACCTTTGTGTATGCTGAGTTCACTTGGACAGCTGCTAGAACGATGGTTAATCGTTCCAACAGCTTTCCCAGTGAGTTAAATTTTCATAGAGCCGAGGATTTTAATTTATTCAGAAACTCATTAGACAGTGGTGATCATTCAGCTCTCCCTTAAACATGTCAAGCTGACAAACTTATTAGTGAGTAGAAGAAACCACAATGAAACGTCACTAAATAGAAATTGGAATAATTTTTCGTTCGTTGTCGCTTTTAACATGGCAGAAAAATGCTTTGTGGCGCTAATGCAAAGATAACACGGCAAATAACCTTTATTTCGTGGATCTCAATGGACCAACAAACATGTAGTTATTCGATTTTGTCTCCTTAATTTTCAGGTTTGGATTTACACTTTTGGAGAAAATGCTGTAAAGTGTGTAAATGCTCGAAAGAAGAACACGAAGTTCAAGATGATGACATCTATGGATGGGCTCAGTTCCAATTACTTGGTAGTAAGCCAAATAAAATCAAAAGAAAAATATGTAAGTGCGTAAACATTGTATTAATTCATTTTTAACATTGCAGTTTCAGGCCTTAAACACGTTGGTATTTACTTTATTTATTCCGGCGGGTGTATCCGAGTAATTGGTCGGTAGGAGAGAAAACGATTGCAAAAGTAAATCTTTACCATGTATACTGTTGACTGTACATCTTATCTGAGGAAACTCTTCCATAACTTAATTAATTCATTCTCACAGAGAAGCTTACACTTCCCATGTCATTTCCGTCACTCTGTATGTCTGTCCGATAATCGTAGACCCCTCTATAAGTACTGGTCCGTTTTTGATGAGATTTCGATTAAAGGTTGCTACTTTGTCAAGTGCGGAAAAAGCTTTGTGGGTTTTGAAATATGTTCAAATGGCAATGGAACTACGCAACCACTGAAACCTCGTTTATCTACGTACCATCTTATCATTTTCAGAATTTTTCGAAATATGGGGGCTGTAAATGTTGCAACTTTAGTATCAGTGAAAGGCGTATAATTTTTGAGTGTGGTGAACAAAATATTCCCAGAGCGGACAAAATCAAAATAAACGGTGTCTTGTAGGGCCCATCTGTTCATAAAAGTTCATGTTCGGCGCAAGTTAACCCCTCTTAGAAAAGTTAACAACGAACATGTATAACATCGGAATTAAGCGGATCAATACATTATCCACCCTCTTAAAACATCGCGATCCAGCAGCCATATAGAGGGGTCGATTATTAGCGGACAGACTGATAGACAGATGAACCGACGCAACTGAGTGACATGGCTTTTGTGACGTACGTGTCATGTAACATCAAAAACATATAATAGTTACGTTCGTTTTACATACAATCCCAGATACGCTCAGATTTGATCTGCTTGCTCAGTGTATTGCATGTTCTTTTTACCAAAACTCAATGTGAATGAGGTGAGATTTCTGTGTCGCCCTTACCCCAACTGCATTACCAACAGAGCAACCTCAGCCAAGAGAAATTTGTCTTCACCAGAAGGTTTTTGGCATTTTATTTATGTGCGAAATCCACCAAATTCAAATTATGGTCACAGACTAGCAAAATTGTTTAGTCTTGAGGATACCTTCATAATAAATTAATAAAGAAACTAATTATTTAGGTTATGTTCTGATTAAGGTTAGCTCAGCTGTTCTTTTCGATCTCTAAAGTGAGTCAGACATGCTCTGTCTGGGCTGTTTCACTTCATTTGCAAAACTAACGCAACAAGTACCTTAATTTCGCCAATTTATCGCGCGCACGTGATGTCAAAACTTGAAGGATAAGGGTAAGCTTACATGACGTGCGTCGGTTGCCATCGATTTGCGTATTGAGGTACTCTACGTTTAATGGCGTTGTACCTGCTTACATTTCTTGACGCTCGTTTCCATGTGAATGATAAGTGTTTGTGTTTTTATTTTAAAACCGAGCGTGCCTCATCTGAATCTACCCTAACCTCTCAAGTTTTACGTCACGTGCACATGATCCATTAGCATCCACAAAGCGATGGTCCAAAATATCATCCACGACACAAACAGTGTATGATCAGTTAGTTTCGCTTATTGTGTGTGACTCTGGTGAGCCAGCTGGTCCCGACTAAATCGAAAACAGAACTCTTTACAAAGCATACTAAGCTGACCAGAGCCCTAGAGCGACACGATGAATCGATGTTTAATTAACTTACAAGAAAAATAGTCAGATTAGGTTTATAGACGGAGCTGTCCATAATTCTGTGAAAGTCTTATAGTTGGCGTCGAGTGGTATACAGTAAGTCAAGATTACTGCTTTTCCAATATCTGCAATGTCACGTATTGCAAAATATTCACACAAAAGTGATAAGTAGTAAGAAAACGTACTGTAAAAATACTGTACGCATCTATGTTATATCCCCAACCTTGAAAAAATCCTCCCCCAAAGTATCTACAGAAAACCTGTCCAATTAACAATTACTGAAAAACCTACTGAACCACGTACGTTACTATATTGGAGCTATAGTCAAAAAGGACAAGGCGGCAATCGGAAATGTCATTATCCCCGACACAAGCAGCTGTATCTTCTGAGCAATTACTGAGAACATGGTCATTTATTGTCGCCATACTGTGAGTGACTGGGGGACCAATTGACCATGGCAGTTGAACGGAAAATACACAACTCATTACAAAGCATATTAAATCTACGAGAGACGTCCAACGAGTCGATGCTAAAATCCCCCGCAACAGGTTTATAGACTAGTCCTAGAACATTTATCAATGATTCCATGAAAGTCTTATTGTTGGCGTCGAGCGGTTAGTGTTGTCCAACATCTGGTTTACATGTAATGTCACATATCGCAAAATCTTTGTCAACGCAAAAGTGCGCCGCTTGCATTGTACATTTGACGGCAGTGATTACTGGCAACGACAAGATCTTTATGCTGAAGCTAGGATAGAGTCACTGAAGTACACCAAGTCTCGGATCGTAAATCAATTTCATTCTATGATGGTGGATGACTACTTCCATTTTTATAGCCGTACTATCTTCCAGTTTGAGCCTAAGGGCATATGGGCCTGTCACCTCGTCGCGCACTATATACTAACTTTTTCAGTAGACCACATTCGCTTGTTTGCTTTCCATTGTCAGTCTCCAAAACAAGGTCTATATCGTACTGATAATTGCTTCAAGCATGGAATGGCATCGTATCAATGAACTGTCAACACTGATGGAACAGGCGTAACGCGAATTCTTTGCGGCTAGAATGAGAAACGAGAAGGATAGCGCTAGTCATGGCAAAACATCGTGGTCCATTGTGGTATTTCCATATAAGTTCTAAGGATTTTTGGTGAATGTTAGTTTTTAGTGACGTTAAAGATTAATAGTGATAGTTCGCGACAATTATTATAAACGTTTTTATGCCGGACAGCCTTCAAGAGCTTTTGTTTTATGTGATATTTGTTTAAAAATGGTTGAATCTTGCAGTGCGGTGAATTGTTGCAATAGATGAAGAAAAGATGTGAAAATGAAGTTTCACAGGTTGGTTTTAATCATCTCATTCATTTTTGTGTGAGAATTACCTGTTAATTGGTAATTCGAGAAAATATCTGGATTTTTAGGATACCTACAGATCCTAACATGAGGTTACATTCTATAAGAAGAGAAAACTTTACTCCCAGTACAACAACGGTAATTTGTGAAAAGCATTTCACTCCAGAGGATTATGAAGTTAGTGTCCATGGAACAAAGGTACTAAAAAAGGTGGCAGTTCCATCTGTGTTTGATTTTCCAGCCCATCTCAAGAAAGAACCTAGCCATCGAAGGGTTTTGAAAACATGAATACATAATTTCTAGAATGAACTATGGTATAACCTATATTGTATTATAATGAAAAACTGTACATCTATTGTTAATGCCATTGTGCACAAATAATATATATAGGTGAAAAATTAAAGCTTCCGCCTTTTGTTGGGTACTTCGACAAAATTTAAGCAAAGAGGACTCTTTATACTTTTTTAATTCACTCTAGCTTTCAATGGACTTTGCCATCATCATCAGGAGCTGCAATTACAATGACAACAGTAACAACAAAAGTGTAAAATGAATTTAAATTGACTCAACTTACAGTAGTATGTGAGGATGTTGCTAATTGTTGTTTACGTATAGGATGAGGGAAACGTCCAGTAACATGGTGAGAGCTGGATAGATGGTACAATGGTCAAAATTATATAAAATATGACAAGAACAAGTTAAAAACAGATTAAAAATTATTTAAAAAACATTAGAGCATTACATCGTGAAGCCACTTGATGATTGCACAAAATGGTGGTCATGGAATAATGAGTGAGATGAACCCTTTGACAGAAGGCCGAAGGTTGTCAATGTCTGTGTTGAAAAATGGAACGAATTGTGGGCGTGTGCCAAACGTTGCCAAATCACTTCAGATGATGTGATTTTCAGAATGTTATGTAAGAAATTGTTAAACCGACCAGAGGCAGTTGAATAAACTATATTTTAATTAATGGGAATTTAAATTAACAATTATTAATAAATCGTGAGAAGAGAATTATTATATTTTGAGTGGAATGAAATTTACTGGTGGAATCGGCCAAAACACATATTCTATTTATGGTTGTGAAGAGTCGAAATTTGGGGAGATATGTAAGTTCTCCAATTTTTCGCAGTTTAGCAAATATGAGTAAATGACACTCAGTTGTTTAACATCTGTCTTTTTGTTGATACAGTTGTTATTCATGAAAATGTGGGACATTTCCAGGAATAGAAAGAAAAACACCTTTCCAAACGTTTATTCCTGGAAATGTCCCACATTTTCATGAATAACAACTGTATCAACAAAAAGACAGATGTTAAACAACTGAGTGTCATTTACTCATATTTGCTAAACTGCGAAAAATTGGAGAACTTACATATCTCCCCAAATTTCGACTCTTCGCAACCATAAATAGAATCTGTGTTTTGGCCGATTCCACCAGTAAATTTCATTCCACTCAAAATATAATAATTCTCTTCTCACGATTTATTAATAATTGTTAATTTAAATTCCCATTAATTAAAATATAGTTTATTCAACTGCCTCCGGTCGGTTTAACAATTTCTTACATAACATTCTGAAAATCACATCATCTGAAGTGATTTGGCGACGTTTGGCACACGCCCACAATTCGTTCCATCTTTCAACACAGACATTGACAACCTTCGGCCTTCTGTCAAAGGGTTCATCTCACTCATTATTCCATGACCACCATTTTGTGCTATCATCAAGTGGCTTCACGATGTAATGCTCTAATGTTTTTTAAATAATTTTTAATCTGTTTTTAACTTGTTCTTGTCATATTTTATATAATTTTGACCATTGTACCATCTATCCAGCTCTCACCATGTTACTGGACGTTTCCCTCATCCTATACGTAAACAACAATTAGCAACACCCTCACATACTACTCTAAGTTGAGTCAATTTAAATTCATTTTACACTTTTGTTGCTACTGTTATCATTGTAATTGCAGCTCCTGATGATGATGGCAAAGTCCATTGAAAGCTAGAGAGAATTAAAAAAGTATAAAGAGTCCTCTTTGCTTAAATTTTGTCGAAGTACCCAACAAAAGGCGGAAGCTTTAATTTTTCACCTAACTGGTCTAGACGACGATGACCACGTCTCAAGTTATATATATAAGGGTTTTTTCTTTGTACACTTTAATCTCTACAAAACTGGACGTGTTCCCAATACATTTAGTGTTGACAGCTACAGTACTATAAAAATAAATTTAAATGTGCATAAATACTATTTAGAACATTATAAAGATATATAGAAAATAACATGTATTTATTGTGATATTTCTTAGATCTCTTATTTTTTATATGAAAGATATAGCATATTAGAGCAGTTAAGTTAATTATAAGCAGAGTTGTAATCTCTTTGCTACCTGAATTATTAATTACTTATGTTATATACTAATTTTTATATCTTTAAATGTGTAAAGGAGAATTTATTGTCAAGTTTCATACATATGTATATATAAATAAATAAACTTGGTTTTTTAATTATAATTACGTTTCCAGGATTTTCTCTCGTTCCAGTTGCCTGAAGAACTTTTAAATCTTCTCTAAGAATCCTCGGTTTCCTATGCAATTCATTCTGGTCCGCGCGCTTTTTGCCCTGACTAGCTCCATCTCTCTCTCGGACCTCTTTGTCGTATGTTGGCCGCATTATCGTTTCATTGTACAAATGGAACGGGGCGATTCCATCAGTGTTGACAGTTCATTGCATCGTATACCTTTTTGCTCATAGAGGTTGAAAGCAAATAGATCCAGTTCAGCTAATTTTACAATGAACGCCCTAAACGCATAGTTTTTATGTACAAATCTCCTCGTACCTTCCCTGTCTTGAAAGAGTAATGCAGTTAACTGTTAACGATTCATTAATATAGACTGATGTCTTTTAATCCTGAAATTCAAATTTCAGTGCTTCCTGGTAAAAATGATGAGCTCGAACTGGACTGGGCGCCCAAGGGCAATAACGAAACGGTCGACAGGTACCTCAAAACCTTACCGCCAGATCAGCTGTTAGTCAAAGGTTCCCAAGCAGCACTGGAGAGGAAACAATTGTTACATAAGCAGATTCCCATCCACGATATTGACCCAGAATTGTGCCATGACTTGACCGACGAGGAACTATCCAAAATGAACGATTATATTGCACATGTCAAACAAAGCAGTGTTGGGGTTGGGCAAATTGTCAGCCTGTCAACCATAATCCAAGGTAGCTACACAATACTGAACTTTTTGCCTGAACTGTCTGAATTAATTGGTAATTAATGTTAGATCTGAAACTTAACCTGTGGTTTTCATGTCGATAATCCCCCATGTTTGTCTGGCCAGTGAAACCAGATATATTTTAAATTCTTCTTAGCTGTATCCCTAACGATCGAGGTGATTAGCATTTAAGTTACCGTTTTAGAGCACTTTCTACCTGACCGCAAACGTAATTAGGATATCTCGCTTGATTGTTGACCCATTTTGATTCAGTTTTCAGCTCAATAATAAGATGAGAATTGTTAAATTCGGAAAAAACTTTTGGATTGTCATTTTTTTGTCAAAAATAAATTATATCTCATGAAGCGAACCTTTTTTGTGGAATCTAGTTGTTTCTGAACAAGAAAACTATTTCTTATAACCAATTTCCAAATTTAAAGCTTCTCCGTTCCAAAACAACTGACAAAATCAGGAACTACTAAATGCATTTTCTTACCCCTTTATTCAATTCAGACTGAACGGGGCTATACGCATTACTGACTGTTTTTAGTGAGATTAAATTAAGTTGTTACAAGTTATAATGGAAACAATGACTGTGCAAGTGAACTAGGTATATCCTAGTAAAAAAGGAGCAAGAGGCACAAGAAATGACATCAAAGGTAAATATATTGCAATTATATTCTGTTTAACTGGCTGGTATAATATATGAAGCTACTTTTTATTTTAGCTTCGGTATACTTTTTAGAAACCTGAACTCGCCAGCTTATATGTGGTCGAAAGTTTTTCGTAAATTAGATTTTTTGGCCTAATTTCCGACACATATAGTCAACATGTTTGTTGAAAGTTAGTTGATGATCTATTATAATACCTGAATACCTACAAATATCTACAAAATCAAGTACCTCTCCCTCAATTTTCACTGGCATATTTAAATCTACCAATTTCTTGCAACTATTCTTCGAACCTATGATCATACATTTCGTTTATCTCACATTTAATTTAATCTTGTTTGTTTTTAACCATAAAGCACGCTTGCTCATTTGACTATTCATTACATCTACAATTTCGTTACTTACTGAATCACTAACTGAAATTAATGTATCATCCACAAACAAATTTATAAAAGAATTGTTAAGGACATTGGACATATCATTGACATATAGAATGGGCAATTGGGTACTCCATGATCAACAGAAACATTATTTGATATTTTACTTTCAATTTTTACCACTAGTAACCGCTTAGATAAATAATCGCCCACCCACAAGATGGCTGTACCCTTAATTCTATACAGTTCACATTTTCTCAACAACAATTTCCTGTAAATAGTTTCAAACGCTCTTTTCAGGTAAACAGACACACACACAATCACTTTACCATCATCTACATCATTTTTCCACTTTGTACATACAAACATGCAGTTTCATAAGAATGATTCCTTCTGAACCCGATTGCCTCTCAAAAAGAACACCGTTCCCACGTAGATGCTCACTCAGATGTTCATGCACTGTTATTTTTATAATTTTCTCGACTACTGGCATAAGATTGATGGGTCGCAAGTCTTCTGGCTTACGTGGATTATTTGTGTTGAGTACTGCGACTATAGTACTCCTCTTCAACAATGAAGGCGTCTTTCCAAAGTGCATGTAAGTGCTTCTTTACCCATAGATTTTTTCTTCAATTGAAAAAGTTTTGCGTAGCTTATTCAGTGAAATTTCTTAAAACCTCCAAAGTTGTTCTTCTAAAGGCCCTGTCGCCGTTATAGCTTCCTCATTACCTGAAGGTATGGTGGTTACTATATCAGTTACACTATTAATAAAATAATTGTTCAATTTTTTCAAATAATTTGCTCAAGAAATGTATCGTGGAGATCTGTTCGACATTAGCATACCTGATTAATCTTTCTTGTGAACAGGGAACTTTTCCAAGTTGTTTGAAACAAGCCTTGGTTATACCTATCTACAAACGGAATGATCCAAATGACTATGCCAACTATAGAGGCATCAGCTTGCTTTCAAGTATATCTAAGGTGTTTGAACTCAACATGAAGAATCAACTAGTGGATTTTTGTAGCAAAAATAATTTTATATCAGATAGTCAGCATGGATTTATTAGTAAAAGAAGCACTGAAACTGCATTGTATAGTTTTGTAGAACATATTGTGGCTGCACTAGATCATAAAAAACATATATGTGGTTTATTCATAGATTTCTCTCGTGCGTTCGATTATGTGGACCATGAGCTACTTCTTTTCAAACTGCACAGGTATGGAATACGTGGCTTGCCATTGCAGCTGTTTCGCTCGTATATTACACAAAGAAAACTACGCGTTTGGGTCAACGGTACCAAAAGTGAAACATCAGAAGCAAACATCGGTGTGCCACAGGGTTTAATTTTAGGACCATTTTTGTTTTTGTTGTATGCTAACGATTTGTCCGACTTTATATCTGAAGCTGGTCCTGAATATAAGGTTGTGGCATATGCAGATGACACCAATATCTTGATTACCAGTCTAAACATCACCGAGCTGCCGGAAATGACTGAGAGAGCATACAACATAATCATTAAATGATCTGAAAGTAACTTCCTCCGAGTCAACACAGAAAAGACCAGCATTGTGAAATTCGCATTAAAAGATGAACAAGATTTCAATATTTTTGATCACACTAACAGAGCTATTCCATCATCTAATTCAGTTAACATGCTGGGGATGATACTTGATTGTCGAATGTCGTGGGGGTTCCACGTTGAGTGTTTGTGCAATAGATTGCGAAGGAGTTGCTATGGCTTGAAATTCTTAGCAAAGCAGTGCAGTAAACGAATTTTAAAAACTTTATATGCCACTGTCAACTGTTATATCCGGTATGGTATTCTGAATTGGGGAAGTAGTTCACTAACTGTAAGAGTTCTCCTGCTGCAAAAATATGCCATTAGAATTATTGATAACCTTGGTTGGCGCCAATCCTGTAGAGAATCCTTTAGAACACTAAAGATGTTGACTGTTATAGGTATTTACATTTATGAGTTGTCTTTGTTTTCAAAAATAAGTGCGAATTTGAAGTCATCAAACACCAGCATGAATATCCAACTAGGTCTAAGATGCTTTTAATCCCGCCGAGACATCGAACTACGGCATACCAAAAAACATGCAGGTATATGGGATGTAAGATTTTTAATAAGCTCAATGATGATATTAGGAATGAATCTAATATAGCTGTTTTCAAAAGAAAACTAAAACTTTTTTTGATAGACAAATGTTTCTACACCTTGGAGGAGTTTTTTGTTTAGATCTATGTTTTTATACTTTTTCAACTCGTCACCACTATTTTTATGACCTTTTCATCTGTTATAGAATTTTCTGTTCCATTCAACAATGAAATAAATTATTATTATTATGTTGAAGTCTCCAACTACCACAGAATTATTTTGGCTTACATGCTCTTGATCTAATAAATTTTCAAATTCCAGTTTATTTCCATTTGGAGATCTATATATACCACAGAAAAACATAAATTTTGTCAAGAATATTTGTCTTCACCAAGGCACACCAATACTCCATACTCCTTGCATCTTGCTCCAGCACCTCATTTTTCGCTCCATATTTTATATACATAGTAACTCCTCCTGTATGCCGGCTATTGGAGTAGGTTACTACGCTTTGGTATCCGCATATGCTCCATTTCATTTCCAAATCTTCAGTTACATGCGTTTCACTAATTACTGCAACTATAGGCGACTTTTCTATTAACATTTGCTTAAGATGAAAGACATGTTTTGTTATTCCCTGAATATTTACGGCCATAACGGAATTGCTGTTTATTGTTTCTAATTATTGCTACTTTAAATATCTAAAACAATCTTTATCTTATCCTTGTTATCTGCCTTAAATATGACTGATAATTGATATACTTGACGTCAGACATTTGTGCATACGAACAATTTGTACAAGAATGGATTTCCGTTTTACATTCTTGTTTTCTATGTTTTTGACCGCATAGTGGACATGTCAATCCGGAATTGCAGTTTTCAGATGTATGTCCATATATCCAACATTTATAACACCGCAGAATGCTAATAAAATCAAAGTATCTATAGCTATTCCATCCAATATACAGAGTTGTTTTTTGATAGCTCGTTGAGAACGTTACATTCCTTTATTCCCTATTCCTATTTTGCTAAGTTCAGCGCCCGCTATGTATAAATTGTTGAATAAATGATGAGCACTCGAACTGGACCTATTTTCTCGTTCTAGGTAATCACGCAGCTATCAAGGATATTTATTTATTTATTTATTGAAATCAGGGAAATATTCCGTTAAAGAGAAGAATGAAAGAAGAACGGATAGCCCAAACTTCTAATACATATTCCTGAAAAATGTACTGTAAAAACCGCCGAGGAAACCAAGACATATGTGAGACACAGTCATGCTGGTCCCAAGCGCAGGCGCAGGAGAACCGAATACTGAGCGATGGTAACTCTCGGGCAGAACCCCTGCAGAATACCCTGCGAAAGCGGACCGCGGAGCAGATACTCCCCTTAGCCCATACTTTTAACTAACCACAACAAAATTGGAATCGATCTGCCAAGTTTTTTGACTTATTTTCCATCTATCACTACTAGCTTATGAAGCAACATACAAGGTTCCTTCAAATGACATTTCATTTAAAAATACACTTATTTACTTCGCCAATATGGCGTATTTTTCTTATAAACAAATTCAAAAATTTCGTATTTGCGAGGAATCGAGCTGATGCGTTACGATTTTCGAAAAGCATACGTTATTATAAATGTTTTAAAACAAAGCGAACGTGTCTACGACTTTTTGTATGAGAGGAAAATGTTTTCTTCAAAATTTCTTCAAACCTTTGTTTATACGTATTTAGGGCCGTATTGTCAGTGTTCCTACAATTGTAGGACGCCCTTACGACCCCTTGGTTTTCATGGTTATTCCTACCCTTCACAAAAGCTGGAATATTTCTAGATTTCTACTGTTCCGTGTCAGCGCTCTATTTTGTGGTTATCATTTCTTTTTGAATTTCCACGCTGATAAAACTTGGTTTCTATCATCTGTCTTATCAGCCTGAAATTTCTTAATATTCAAAAAGAAAGCATAACCTCACAATAGGAGAGTGCTGATAATTGTAGGAACGACTGATGATACGGCTCTTAGAGCTGACATTTTTACATGAGCAGAGATGAGCTTGAAGGTTTATAAAAAGTATCATCTGTGCGAATGATAATTTCATTGGTTTGTTGCCTCAAATACACTTACTTGACATGTATGCAAAGCTAAAAAGTATTTGCACAACCACTTTTTTGCATTCTTCCTGAAAATTACATATACTGAATTTCTAAAGTGAGAGAGATAAGAAAACCATATCCCTGGTAATCAGCCATGACAACTAAGAGGATAGAAAATACGCTACAGACACGAATATTTATGAAATGTGAAAAACATTTTACATTATTTTATATTATTTTATATTTCCAGTCATTTAAATTTTATCGAATTACAAATCAACGCACTGCGAAAATGTTTTGTGTGTGATGCGTCATTCTTAATGTTTATGTGATGTGGCTTAAATACACACAACGCGGACGCGGTGGTGGTTTCCTGTAATGCTCCTGAAAGCTTTTGAAAATGCAAAAAACCGGGGAAAATCGTAATTTATAACTTTGAACGTAACCTCTCTTCAGACAGGACAAAACAAAAATAACCCATCTGCCACAGCTAATAGATATACTTCATGGGCAGCATATTCAGTGATAGTTAATTATATATTAGCAAATTGCCCTGAAATAAGTCCGGTTTTATTGGTGCAAGCTAGTCAAGAGAGTATTTAAAACATGGACGCATAAAATGGGTGCACCGATGTTTGTGGGAAAACTGTTTATTGGACAACAAAAAATGAGAAAACGTGATTTTTGGGATTCAATCGAAATAAGATTTTTAGGTATTTATGAGACCTACAATGACCTACAACAAATTCAAACATTTCGTATTTGTGAGTAATTGAACAAATGCGTTACGATATTCGAAAAACATAGGTTGCTATACACATTTAAAAACAAAGCGGATGTGTCTATCATCTTTTGTTGCGACTTACTCAGAAAAACGAAATGTTTGAATTTGTTTAGACGAAAAAACGTAACCCATCCTTTTTTGCAAAAAATGACATTTATCTACCAGGATGGTTTTCGATTCATATCGGCAAGGTAAACTAATGTATTTTGATATAAGATGCCCTTTGAACTAACCCTGGTATATCGTTCAATAAACTAGTAGTGATGGCCGGAAAGCAGGTGATTTAGGATAAACAATTAGAAATTCTCAAAACCTACTTGACCAATGTACTCCAATTTTGTTGTGGTTATTTAGAAGTATGAACCTCGGTTTTCGGCTCTAACTTTTTTGCTATTAGTCAGATCTTTTTACGTGTCTCATTTTGTAGGTCTTAAATACCTAAAAATCTTATACGAAGAGCTTTTTCGTTCTTAGATGCGACCTTGCTACTCAATCAATAAAACATATTTGCACACTAGCATCTAATCAGCAAGATGACATTTTGTCGTTTTTTTACATACACCTTAGGAAAAACCATTGATATACATGGGAAATCATTTCGTCTACTTTCATCGCTATTCGTACATATTTCCTACCGTTAACGCGCGTGCCGTCGTCAAGTGCGATAAGGGATTCATGACTCACTATGCGGTTGGGTTTTGTGTAGGAAAGGTGCGTCTTTATTTAATCCAAAATATCTTAGAAATGTACTCGCAAGAAGAAAAGTTTCAAATGATAGAATCGTACATCCAGAATAATTCAGCACGCGCGGTTGTTGAATTATTTGCGGTACGCTTCCCAGATCGGCCAATTCCGTCTCACGCAACGGTTATAAATACCTACGAAAAATTCAAGAGGGTGGGCTGCTTACATAAGTGCCATAGCACCCTGAAGGTTGGAAACCAAAAATTAGCGAGAAAAGGGAGGAGATCGAAACTGCTGTTTGTGCCGCTGCAGAAGTATCTGAGCCATGCTCAAGCAGAAAAATTGCTGAAATGGTACCAATAGCCGATCTCACACCCAGAACAACAAGAAATATTTTGCATCGCAACGGCTATCATAGCTTCAAGGTTGGAACAGTTCAAGAAATATTTCCTTTAGACAAATACCGTCGAATGGAGTTTTGTGAAACGGTCATGGAGAAGGCGAACAGGGATGGAAGTTTTATTGGTAGCATTTTGTTTACTGATGAATCCACATTCCCTCTCCACGGTCAATCACAATCCTTCAGTCGTTCGGTATTGGTCTCGGGAAAATAAACACCTCAGTATTCCCGTCCGCACGCAGTATCCACAGAAACTGAATGTGTGGGCAGGAATTCTAGGTAATAACATTACCGGACCGTTCTTTATTGATGGAACGCTTACGGCTGCAAAATATTTGGCGTTACTACAGACGCAGATTGCTCCTGCAATTGGGCAGCTTGGCATTGATCTCGCTAATATTTGGTTCCAACAAGATGGATGCCCGGCGCATAATGCGGCGATCGTACACACTTACCTTGAAAGTGTGTTCGGCCACCGGATTATTGGCGGTAACGGAACAATAAAATGGCCTCCTAGATCACCCGATCTAGCGTCCAATGATTTTTTCTTGTGGGGTTATGTGAAAAGTACTGTTTACACTTTCTATGAGAGAGCAGACAATTTGCATAACCTACAGGTGAAAATCGTTGAAGCGCTCG
Source organism: Acanthoscelides obtectus (assembly GCA_963669975.1). Lineage (NCBI taxonomy): Eukaryota > Metazoa > Arthropoda > Insecta > Coleoptera > Chrysomelidae > Acanthoscelides > Acanthoscelides obtectus. The sequence continues at coordinate 86,315,623 of CAVLJG010000008.1, forward strand.
GGCAAATACAGCCTTCTACCCTCTTGAGAGTTCGTCAGGAGTTTTATAACCGCCTGACATACTGTTCATTGAATGAAGGAGACGTTTTTGAGCCCCAGCTGTGAAGGACCATTTGAAACGTTTGTGTTCATTATTGCGTTTTATTTTTGAGGACTTATTTTTTTGTTAGAATATCTTTTTATTTTCGTTACACATTTTTAAGAGTGTACTATTTTTGTTAGAGTGGGTATCTTCTTGTTTTGATTATGAGACGCAACCTTTATTGCTACAAAACCAATTATCCATTCATAAAAATAAGTAGAGTGATTTAGGTGATTTCGTGAAATCTCGAAATCACCGAAATCGGTTCAGAGGACGTCCAATCGAACTGGTGCGTAATGCGCGCATCTACTGTACTTCTTCTGTCGACTCAACGCATACTGAAATTTGCAGCAGACCGCAGACCTGTATCACGAATGAGGATAATAGGCAGATACGCTGTGTTGCCAATTTGAGTAGAGCTTCCCGAATTGTGGGGAATTTAGAGTTAAGTGTTGATTCATTCAAGCTTTTAATCAGCATGGCCTAGACGTTAGAACTTCATAAAGATAACATTCAAGCGGAATGCTGCTGGAGTATAGTGTTTCGAATATTCAAAGCGGAGCGGGACACTACTCGTTCAATGGGTCATCAAGCCACAGTCTTTTCAACAAAGAAATTATTTTACGAAAATGCGTTATATTTTTACGATTTTGTCGTCACCAAATCTGTTTCTCAAAATGTACGTCTATTGTAGAATTTTCAGCAAACTAAGCAAGAAACGTGATCTGAACATTACGGATTTCTCGAAATACATTAAAAAATGTGACCTAGATACCTAACTGCCCCAAGCTCTTTAAATATAACACCTTAAACCAGGGTTACCAGGTGCTCAGTCACGTTGATTGTCATGTTGTACTGCGCAAGTCAGCAAACAATCTGGCGTAATAAACGTTAGGAATCATCAGGTATTGCCAGATTCCCGAATACCGGGCACCATAGTACCCGTTATAGTTGTCCTTCAAAGTTGTCAAATCGCCCCTATGGCGCAAATTCGCCACACCAGGCAACAAACCCTGTTTATCACTACTATTTGATAGTCATATGGTAGTTGTAGCCCTATCTAGCGGTCCATGATTTCTCTCAATACTGTTGTATCTCTACTGGCAACAAGAATAGGGATTGCAAAATCATTTATACAACAATATACAAACATGAAAAATATGATTTGAACCATGAAACATTAATACAATTTTAATAGTTTGAACTTTTTTCATTTTTGGAATACTCTTATGTGGAATCCGCAGCTATTTTTCCCGAAATTTGGGTAGACTTAGATTTCTTAGAAATATGACATATTGTTATCGGCAACTCTGCGAATGGGAGAAACAAATCGCATTTGTTGAGCGCATCCGTCTAAGCGGCAGGCGCCAGCGCCCGTTCTGCCATCTCTCTTTTATCACTCTTCTACTTTATCCCGTTGTCCGTTACACTCCGACGCTGCCAGATAGGATCCTACAATCGAGTGTCTTTCACGCACCTACATACTTTTGTATATTTCCATCTCTCTTCCTCATCATAATGTATAATAATGGTTTTTCCGAAGGTGTATAGGTTTTCGGTGGCATGATAATGCATTATGTGGTGTCACGTAAAGTGGTTTGTACAGGACTAGTTCCTAGAACTAGTTCGTTTCAGTGAACGCGATTTATTGAACTAGTTCACCGAAACGAACTAGAAAACATATCGCTATTTTATGCAATTGAACAACGGGCAATTAGCATTTCAGCGCACTAGTGATGCGACAATCGATAGCATGGGTTTGCTTCTGTGACTCAGAGATATAGCGTTTCCTTCTACTATCTTCGTTCATCCGGTTGATCCTAAATTTGCTCGTAAAAGAACTTTGAACAACTGTCATGGCATGTCTCGTGCAGCCATCTGTTAATGGAAAATACTATTTATTTCTTTGTGCTTTTCCATGTTGTTATGGTGAATTTTCTAAAAAGAAAAAAGAAAATCACGAGAAAACGATGCAACAGAACGGCTGCATTCAAAGCTAGAAATCAAAGCTGTTGACAGTTGACAACACCAGCATGAATTGCTTCAGACCGTGTTTGTTTTTACAATTAGTCAAAGTTCAAAATGTGCACCAAAAGAACAAGAAGAAGAAAAACGCTATTGCAGTTTAGCCCATAGAAGGCTGATCCCAGTTGGCTTTCTTTTGATCGCTAATTTCACCTCGCCTCAAGTCACCTCACATGTCAATGCGTCTCATCTGTCAAAGTGAGGCGACATTCCTCACTTTCTCCTCGCTCCTAGAGCCTGTGCGTCTCGGTACATGCTTTAGAAAGATTTTTGACTCACTTGATTATTGGTTATACTTATATTTATGTGTATTTTCTGAGGATTGGAAAATTTTAGTTCAATATTTTAAAAACCTTTACGTGATATAGTTCTAGAAATATACCGATAGCAATAAAAAAATTTCATAAAACACTTGAATCTGACTTCTAGATACTTGCTATTTTAAAATGGCACTGCGTAATACCAGCAAAGCCCAGGACCGCCTAGGGTAGGCATTCCCACTCCTAAAGGACGTCCAACCATTGAAAGCCACAAGCGAGCATATCTCTCGTTTTTTGTGACCAAACATAGAATTAAAAAATACAGATAACCTCATGCTCGCTTGTGTAACATCAACATATGTGCTTTCATTTAGCGACCAGACTAACGTGGATGATTATCAGCAGGAAAACCACAGGATAAGTTTCAGATATTACATTAGGCCTTCCAAAATGTAACGTCAAAATTTCCAATAGCTATCGCTAACAAAGAAAAATCTTTGTGTCGTCGATTACAACTTGAGACTACAACTGTTACAGCCAACTTTTAAATGCAAATTTTAAATCTCCTCTTGAAGGTACTTCAAAGGTGCCCTATTGTTCGTTTAAAGTCGAAGGGTATTCGATCCTCAAACGGCATTTAGCCATCAAGGGTCTACTATAAATAGGCCTCTAAGTCCATTTGCCAAATACTTTCCTGAATTCTTTCTAAATTAATTGTTGTTGTTTTAGGTAATCTGCATATGCTGAACCCATCTGAAGCAGCCCTCATATCCTGTAGATTCCCAAAAGGGATCGCATTGTCAGATGTCCAACTTCATGTACAAGATGAAGCGAAAGGCTTGGTACCTGATTTGCAAAAAATGAGTTTGCATAGTAAAATTCATGATCGAATGCACTCTTTACGTACGAATGACATACAGCTGAACCATCCTTCAGCTCAATATTCATCAGATCTTAAACCCCGCAAAAATTTTGATGAAGAGAATGGCATGAGGTCGAACGTTGATCCAAATACAAATAATAGGTATCCTCGTAGTCCCAACTTTAACCATAAGTCAGTTCCAACTCAGTTTGTAATTGAAAAAGATTATGGATTAGCCTCACAGAGTGAACAACTTCACCCTATTCGAGCAGATCTTAGTCAGAGTTTGAACAGAACAATTCCCCATATTCGCAAGGAATGTAGTCCTGAGCTCATCAGTCAGCCGCAATCAATTGGCATGATCCATAGGCGTGGTTCTGCGTCTGCGTTTCTACCATATAGTGAATGTTGTGCTGGATCTGGCAACCCGCATGCTGGACAGAGGCACAGGAACGAGGGTGTGAAACAGGGTCAACCTGTTGAACAAAAAGTACCTGTAGATGCAGGATGTAATTCAAACCGATCTGAACAGAAACTACATGGAAATGCCAATGTGGCTTCTGACCAGCTATCTGTTTCACATACCCAAAAAGAACCTGGTAGACCTGGTATACATTATGTTACTGGGAAGCATGTCATACAGTCTGAGACGCAGATGCCTATTGCAATTCCTAAAAGCATTAAGGACCTTGCTTTTAGTACATATGAGCAAACTAACCTAGATCCGAATGAATTAATCAACAAAAATGTCAACCCCATATGCGATTATGAAAATCCTAGTGATCCTTATTTTGCAAATCAAAATTTGATTAAAGAAATTGTTAGTAAAGCGAATGCAAGGTCTTTTACGTTACTGACAGATCGAAATGTCACTGCAGAAGATACTGGAACCAAAATGGGTAATATTAAATCTCCAAAGAAACTTTCCAACATGATTCCTAGTAGTTCAGGAATTCACGAAGACTGTGTTTATCCTTCTGATGTTAAAATAGGGCCAATTCAAGATATTGATGTTGAATATCCTGAAATTGAAGTAGCTGTACGAGGTACCGACGACGTTTATGAGGATTATAGTCCAGATAGCATTAAGGAAATTTTGAATAATATAAAACTGCCGGATTGTCGTTATTGCAGAAAGCCCTTTGAGGAAAATGAATTTGCTGTGACTATTGATAGAGCAGATGTACTTTTTCATGCGAAGTGTTTTAAGTGTGCTGGCTGCAATCAAATGCTTGTCGATAACATGTATTTTTACCACAAGGAGACTGATAATATTTATTGTGGGAGAGATTATGCCAAAGTTAGAGGTGTCCCAAGGTGTAAGGCCTGTGATGAGCTTATTTTTACCAAGGAGTATACCTTGGCAGAGAATGCAACTTTCCACTTAAAACATTTCTGTTGCATTGAATGTGACATCCCTTTAGCAAACAGACAGTACACCTTGGAAGATGGAATGCCTTACTGCCTCCCTTGTTTTGAACAAAGTAAAGCAAATAAATGCAGTGGGTGTCTCAATGTCATCAAACCCGATGAGTTTGGATGCAGCTTGAATGGAACACATTTTCATGCGACCGACGAGTGTTTTGCCTGTATGGTTTGCAAGAAACCACTAATGGGTAAAAAACTGCTGCTAAGGAATGACAGATTGTATTGTTCTCATGAATGTTATGGTTTACCTAAGTGACATATGTTATGGCCATGCATTTTTATTTTATTTTGTTATAATAAATTATTATATATATCTTACAAACACATAGTCTATTCACACTATTTGTTTACTTCACCTTAACAGAGTCCAGATCGTAATTCGCCGCATTCCTTATAGGGCGTGATAGGGGATCTAGAATGAAACAAATTTCTCCATTTACAGGGTGCTATTTAACTACGTGGCCAAACTTCAGAAGGTGATTCTTTGAGTAATTTTAAGATCAAAATTTCATATAAGGATAGGTCTAGAAATACTTCATTCTCAAGATACAGGGTGTCAAACTTTTTTTATTAAATGGTTTTTCCTAAGTATCTTAAATAAACTTTCAGTGGATTTTGTTTAAATTTAGGAGTGGTATTAACGGAAAACACTCTAACCAATATCCTTGACAAAAATATTGTGTCACTGACAGTTTTTCTATTTTTTTCGAATTCAGCAACTAAAAATACAATTTTTTTGTCTCCTACGTTTCTGTCATATCTCGCTTCGTTTACGAGCACTTTATTGCATGTCCCTGGGACAATAACATAATAAAACAATAAAACCACCAAACTACTCAAGCAATTAACATTAGACGAAGTCATCTCTTGAATTTCGATAAAACAAAATAAAATAATCGCATATCGTAATAATTTATAACAGGAATGTTTTAAGAGTGACATGAAAGAAGAAACAGTTGCTACTTAAACAAATCTCACTGACATAACTTACTTAAAGTAATGCGTGAGTAATAATGATCGTAATTATTTGAAGTGTTTTTAAGAGTCTTAGGCTTGGACCTCATTTTTTACCCCCGAGGTTAACCCATTTATGCATAAAGAGTTGCAAAAAAGTTTTTTTTTGTTATTTTTTAAAAAACCTTATTAAAAGACGACACTTTGGAGGTATTTTCAATTTATTCTAAAAAAAATACATAAACAGTTAGTTTTTTAGGATGTACTTTACATAGTACATTAGGAATAAAGGTAGCTATAAGAATAATAGTTAAAAAATATTGAAAATAGTACAAATATTTTGAAACATATCAATATTGCAAATTTTAAAGAGTATGATATTGAACAAAACATTTCATGTGAAGGCCGACATCACATTTTCTACATCTAGTACTCGTGCGCTCATGACAGTGTGCACACCTTCTTTGTTTGCCTTGTGGAATGACTAAATGATCTAAGCGATCACCAAAATTTCTTGATTTACCTTGCTGGTACGTATAAGTCTTCTTATTTTGTGTCAAGATAGTTGTAGCTACACTTCTTCTAAATTGTAATTGATCCATGTTATTTTCTCTCTTTTTATAAATATGCCAGGCGTTTGTCAGTGCGATATCTACACATTGAGAGATCAACCAGAAATACCATTTTTTGACACGGATTTGTACTATGTATTGAGCTAGACCTATCCACCCCGCCCATACATTTATTATACAGTTGACAACTTGGGGCTGATCTACATACACAAACTTTTTTAATAATCAGACACTCCACGTTGTTCCTTTTTCATAAGTTTTGAATTTTTCAAAGAAGACATGAGTATACGATTTTCACGAATTGTTCCTGTACCACATATGCCTTTTTCAGTCAAGCTTTCAAACAAAGCTGGCGAAGAAAAAAAATTATAAAATACAAAATGAAACCATTTGCTTTTTAGCCTATCAGCATAGCTCAATACAACTGATGCGCCAACACCTAAAGATTTGTAAGCCGCGTTCACATACGTCGAAGCACCCTGATAAGGTTCAAACCATAAGATGTAACCAAGAGTAGTAGCGCCAACCCAAAATTTGAACCCATAACGTATTCGTTTCCCGTGGATATACTGTTTACAACCATGTCGCCCGTTGTATGGAACTATTGCCTCATCAATACTATGATGCTCTTCTGGTACTGCGTATTCCAAAAATTGTTTATTTAGGTGATTGAAAAGACGCCTTAGTTTAGCAAATTTATCATTTGCATCCAGAGCTTCATTGTTTAGGAAGTGAATGTGACACATTATAAATTCAAATTTATCGCGAGAAATAGCTTCAGAAACAAGTGAGTTGTGCGAATCACTGGATTTTTCCCAATACATCCTTCTGCGAGATACACTACTGTAGCCACTCAACAATAATATGCCTAGAAAACATTTGATTCCAGATTTGGTAACCATAATATTCCTGTTTTTCTGTTGAGCATACCGATTTGTCTCCTCAACTATTATGTTCAAAATTTCGTCATCAAAAAAACTAAAAAATATCTCGGTTGGGGACTGCTCTTGTTCATTTCGATTTTCGTTGTTTATTGGAAACGCATACTCATTTCTTGGCAAATCTTCTGTTACGTAATTATATGTTTTCTTCTTTTTCACTTCCTTCCGATTATTACCCCTGATTTCACTGAGTGGTATTTCATCTTCTGAACTCCACATATCCTCGTTTTGATTCTTATTTATTTCGACCTCAGCTTGCGTTAAGCTTCCTGGCAAGTTGTTGATATCCAGTCTTTCTCCAGAATCCTCGTCGGTTATGTTATCGCATGCATTAGTGGTAGGTAACAAAGTGATAGACTCAGCTTCAATGTCGTCATCTTCTATCATTGCTAGCGCCTCATGCAAAGAAAAACCCCTGAAACAAATGTTCCTACTCAAAATAATTACTTATTCAAAAATAATTTAAATAAAACCATTTTATTCTTGTTTTGACTATGAAAATATTCGTAGACCCCTTTTTTCCTGATGTACTAAATATAGTACACCTAACTTTATCATAACCTCACAAACAAAGCATAAATGAAACACATCATGAAATCATAAAATCTAGAAGCCGAAACTAAGGAAATAATCATCATCATAATCATTAGTGGTAGGTAACAAAGTGATAGACTCAGCTTCAATGTCGTCATCTTCTATCATTGCTAGCGCCTCATGCAAAGAAAAACCCCTGAAACAAATGTTCCTACTCAAAATGATTACTTATTCAAAAAAAATGTACCTAAAACCATTTTATTTTTGTTTTGAGTATGAAAATATTCGTAGACCCGTTTTTTCCTGATGCACTAAATATAGTACACCTAACTTTATCATAACCTCACAAACAAAGCATAAATGAAACACATCATAAAATCATAAAATCTAGAAGCCGCAACTAAGGAAATAATATTTTCATAAAAACAAACTAGTTTTTTTATGACATAAACAGCCTACTTACTTTGCAAAGCGCACGCCATATTCATTCATTTTCTATTTTCCAATATACAAAAACTGGTTTCACAAACAAAATATTGCACAATACGCAAAATTACTCGGTACTGTACGAGATCCACCCGCAAACTGTCTCCGCTATTCAGTTTAACCAAATCGTACAGATATCTACAGGAACAAACAAGTTTAGGCTGTACTATTCATAGTACATTAGGCATAAATGGGTTAATAATGATCAAAGGTATGTTTAGATTTTTAAGATGAAAAACTGAACTTATCTGCGTTAAATCTTCCACAAATCCTATATTTAGACACTCTCAGTAATGTTTATCACTTATATCTGTAATGTCGAACTGAAACATAATTAATTAATTTCCAATTGCCCAATATGGCGGGTGGTTATGTATAATCATGGCATCGTACATGTTGTCTTTGGTTTATTATAATATTTTGGTGTTGTCTACAAGTGTTATACAACAATTTGACAAATCTCAAATTAAATACGGACAGAGTCGAATGATTTACCCAGAATTTCTACCAGATCTGTATCTCCTGTTTGAACAGTTGATAAAACCTTTTAAACCAATATGCATGTCTTAAAATATTGGTTATGGCATTTTAACTAAAAATATGACAGCAGAAAGTTAGGTTATGGTGAAGTTGTATACCAGCATATTTAGCAACAAATGTCTGCCGAGCACAGCAATTTTGTACTATTTAAGTTGTAATATTGTTGCAGATGTACAGCCTTTAACGACAGTTGTATAAGTGCTTCCGCTGGGTGAAATTTGTTGGCTAAAGTAGTAAATGTGCACAATAAAACAACAAGGCTCGGGTTTGTTGTATAAACGTTACCATGGATGCCACAACACAACTATGTTCACTACCGCGCAAATATACCTTATAAAATAGTTGTATAAACGTGTATGCAACCGTTCAAAATTTGTCCTATAAGGCGTTGTATAACTATGCTATGAGAATATTTTAAACACCTCATTTTAGAGCAAATATGCTGCAGGAAGCAAATTTGCTTTCCACATAACATTAAGCCAGCATTTTGGTGTTCAGGCAACAACAATATAGTCAACGCCAAACAAAGTGGCGTGCACGTCATCAAGGTGGGTGTGTTGAAAAATTTACATTGTTGCCAAACTTTTTGTAAAATAATAAAATTTATTATTTACATATCTAGGTTTATAAGCAATATTAACCTCAAATGAGAACAAAAATAATAGTATAATAAAATTATAGATCTGTACTTGCATAATCATTAAGTATGGCAATTATTGATCAGATGACACTATGAAACTACCATATTTAATTGATAGCTTAAAGGTACTGAATAAAAATCCAAATGGGGTCCTCCAAATTTTATGCATGGTATTTATTTTACAGAATTCATACAGAAAAATGCATTCTAAAATTAGGTAAGCTACTGGTGTAAGCTTTTTCTGTACAATAAAGTTAGTCGGAGTTTCCTTCTTCAGCGCTGTCTGAATCTGAATCTTCATCACCCTCAAAGTTGATTATTAAAGGTTCGATGTCTGGTCGATCAAAAATTCGTTCTCTTTCATACCATTTAAAAATTTCTTGCTCAGTATGTCGAACACTATTTTTCCACATGTCTGGGGTAACCGTTTGTAGAGCCTCGTTCCACATATCCAAACAGTCTTTTTCACTGTTACCATCTCTACCAATATGTCTGTTATAGTAACCTTTTGCTATGCCCCAAATTAACTCAATAGGGTTAAATATACAATGGTAAGGAGGCAGACGAAGAACTTTGTGCCCATGTTGTTCCGCCAATTCATCAATCACGTATATTTTAGGTGGTTTGTTTCTAAAAAAGCAGTTATTTTAAGAATAGGAATAAACAAAAGAAATATAAACTGTCGACCAAAATATATATAATTAAGAAGCATTATGTACCGAGCAACAATACTCAATAGCTCTGTTTTAAACATTGTGTTTAAAAATGGTATGTTTTGATTTGTCAACCAGTCTTGGATATTTTTTTTTGTCCATGCATTGTTGGGCACTTTGTTCAATATCATGCTGTGATAAGGGGCGTTATCCAGTATAATCATAGATGGACTCTCCAATTTTTCTAAAAACTGATGTTGAAACCATTTCAAAAAATTGTCCTGGTTCATCTCTCCATAGTAATCGCTCAATTTTGTTTTCGAAGAAAATATCGCTTCACTACCCTCAATAAACCCATTTTCATTTCCAGCATGTAATATAATGTATCTAAAATATATTAGTTTTAAATTTTATAGTGCAAATTGTGTAAAAGTACATACCTTTTACCATATGTTTTAATAGCTTTCACGCTTTTTTGGTTTCCATCGTCCAAGTTTCATCGAGGAAGACAAACTGGTATAAGGCCTCAACCTTAGCTTGATTGTATTGCCTTAGAAATTCCACCCTTTTCAAAGCTATACTTGGTAGTTCCATGAGCCCTCGTCGCGGATTGTCCTTAAGCCACTTAAATCCAAGATCTCTAAGCAACCGCCTTAAAGACGTGGCACTACCATCAAATAATGCCCTATCTCTTAATCGAGACCATAAAGTTTGTATCGTAACTTGTTCTTCTGAAACCATGTGTAATATGACATTATAATTTAGTTAACAAATTAATGCAAATTTCTGATAAGTTATTATAATAAGATCTTACTTTTGTGATACATATTATAGATCACTTCTCGAATGGCACTTGTATCCAATGTCGCTGTGTTGGTTACACGTTTAATATAACTCCGCTTTTTCTTGGGCGATTCTAAATTTGCATCACTTTTCACACCCTCGGAAATACGACTAACTGTCCTTAAACTAATTTTTAAAGCAGCAGCAACACGCTACAAAAAATGAAATAAAATTTCACTATTATTAATATACATTACATATAATTATTAGTAACCTACCTCTTGAACAGCAACAAAGGCCCGTTGTTGTCCCTTTCTTGCTCAAAGTAGTGCATTAACGAGGCCACGAGTTCCTTACACCGACTATTTAACTGTTTGGGCATCTTTATATACCAAAATTGCCTTTATCTACTCGTAAAATGAATAATTTTGTTTTGAAACAAACAGTTGTTGATTTACAGTATGCGGGGCCAAAGGATTTATAAAGATTTGAAATGCCACAAATTGATTCAGTGTCAAAATTAATACAAATGTCAGTTCCCAGTTTAAATAAGTTTCAAGGTGACAATGTGTCAACGCTGCGAAATCGGTTTAGTGCGTTTACATGTCGATAAGTGATTGGAGCGTTTGCAAAACATTTTATTTCGCATAATGCGTCTAAATTTATCAGAAAGCAACTTATGTGATATTTTAATAACAATGTTTATATGACTATTAACCATAATAAGAGAGTAATGACCATTTTACAATTTATATATCACATTAATATGAAACTGCAATAGAGCAATTGTTTGTGATAGAAACCTAGGCATTAGGTCGGGGAATTTTTATCGTGATGACGTGCACGCCACTTTGTTTGGCGTTGACTATAGAGAGCTTTTACGGCTGAACAGTTCTTTTACGAAAAGCTTATAGCACTACTTTGCTAGTTGGACTGCAACGTATAAAGAACCACAACAAAATACGGGTCTGCCTACCTGGAGTTCACTGATCCCTCGGAATTAATTTTGTGTCCTGTGCCGATATGGGGAATTTTGAAATATTACTAGAAAGCTATCTGTCATTGTCCCGTGATGGATACTCGTGAAATAGGGTATATTGTGTATATGGGTTTTTGTGATATTAGGGGATATTATTGGTTATTTGGAATAATGTTTGACGAATATCTTTTAGAAAAAGTTTTGACTTCCATTTCTCGTTGTTACAAGTGAATGTAACTAGATATACCTGGAGAATTTGGGGAGCTAAATCCAAATTTTTTCATAAAAAACTCGTGAACTGTCATATGACTGAATTTGAAGGTATACAATTAGTTGTTTTCTGATTTCCGTGGGTCTTGAGTATTAAATCCACAGATTATCAACATCATATCGTGAATTTGCAATAGGAAAATGAAACACAACTTCCTCATACTTTTTTATTAAATAAACGTCTTCTGTATCCCATTGAGAACACACACGGATAATCTTTTAAATACTCTGCTAGAAGGACAGTTAAAAATTTCCTAACATTGGTCAACAGTAGGTCGAACTGATACACGAATTCATACCTTTTATACTAAAAATACATATACAAAATTTATAAACATTGTTTCTGTATATAATATTATCATCTTGTACGAGTGTGTAGAAATATACAATTAATAATAGGTTTTCGAACTTACAGAGTATAAAAATGATTTGGTGATCTGGAAAATATATAGTTTGAGTTGACTAGCATGTGAATGCACGTTTGGACATTTGCTTGTTTATTTTAACATCGAGATTTTCGGGTAATTTCATTTTATTGTCAAAATATAAATAACTTACCATACACTGAATTGCCTACTGTTGATCTATGACGTTCTTTTGCTGCGTGAATATCTCAAAAAGAGTAGAGGTATCTCCCTCTATGTAGGGTTTTACATGTGTACTAAAAAGTCTGGTTTCTAAGATGAATAAAATTGTTTAAAACTTATTTTTTTTACCAGCGTGCTGAAAGAACCACTTTTCCGCACGCATTTCGGTTCGGCATGTGTCACATTAGGCCGTCTTGCGGCAAAGCTACTTTTTCGCACGGCCTGCCGAAAAGTAAAAATGTCATATGACTTTTGCTCTCAGCTAGAGTATCGTAAGTCAGTAGGTCTGTCAGATCTGGCTTTTTTGCATTATTTATTAGTAAGTATTATGGAATTTTCAATTTATCCTACATTTAATTTAGAGATTAGTGGTATAAAAATTGTAATTTTGGTTGGACCTAAAGACACACGATTCAATTTTATTCGCAGTGCGAGCCGCGATCTTGTGTGCTTGGGAAATTGCTCGACTGTGTAGACTACTGACTCACGCAACAAAGGGTTGCCTTGCGATTCCGCTTGAATGTAACGAAGCTGCGCCTTTTGTTTGATGTGGTTTGTTGATCAAACTTAATTTTGATGATGATCTAGAGTTGTCGAAACGTAATTTTGATTTTGCTTTTCATCGCTTCAGTGTGTTTCTGCCAGGTCATCCCTTTGTCAAAAGTGTCATCAAAAGATACCTGGCAGAATCATGTCACCTGGTGTTAAATTGAATCATTGCTTACAATATGTCATTGTAAACATAAATGAAATGAAGCTGTCATATTCTGATGACTGACTGAATTTGATACTTGGTTACATTTTTACAATATATTGTTGTTTCTCGTTTTACGCGCAGGTAGACACAATTTTGTTCGTAACTCTTACGGAAAGTGTCTTTTCCGCACTCGATTGTCGCGCGAATTTCGCTTAGCGCCGTTACTACATGTATTTCCAAATAAGTGCGACCGCAGTTGGACGGACGCGGAGCAGTTGCTGGCATTTTGAATATTTATGACGGACGACAAAATCCTGGGTAGGCTAGTAGTGCACTCAAAGAATTATTACATTTAACGCTCGGTAAAATTTTTGACAATGGGCTGTGGTAACTACGACCCATCATGTAACATCTTTTACTGAATCATACAAGTATGATACAGTACATGTTACGCACATGACACGTAGGAGCTTTAAGGCCTGTTCGTACAGCTGTCATCAACCTGTCAGTGATCATGTCTAAGTTCCCGCCACACAAAATTCGTTCATTCTGCTAGGCTATATAGACAGAATTCACACGACCAGACCCCAGACACAGTCACCGACAAGTTACCGACCACTGTACGAACAAACACTTAATGGATGTTTAAAGAATATTTAGGAACTTTAGCAACAATTCTTTTCATATTATATTTACACACACATCTTGCTCATTTTCAAATATTAAATCGCTTATACCCCGAAAACAATCAACTTTAGAGAGAAGTTATATATAAATCACTAATGGATTCTGATTTTATTGACTATTGGGCTATTGGGTATTTTTCTAAAAACAAGACCAAAGTTCGACAACCTGCATATCAACTGTCTTCACAGTTTGAATTATTGTAGGCTAATATATTGATGAAAAGAAAACGTAGGTAGTCAGAATTTCGCAGATTTGACTACAACCACAACCTTCAAGGTCCTGTCAAGGTCAACTTTCCCCCTCTTTTTATATCTGTAATCAAGAATGGAGTGTTTCATCGAAAAGAAGTATATTGACCTTGACATGACTTCGAAGGGTATGGCCGTGGTCACATTTTCCAAATTCTAACTACCCACGTTTTCATCAATATCTCCCCATACTAATGCAATCTGTCAAGACAGCAGATACGCAGGTTGTCAAACTTCGGAATTTTTTTAGATAAAATGCCCAATACCTATACCTGTAAGTAGGTTATATCAATATTCTTTTAAAAAGGCTTATTCTATTGTATTTAAGAAAAAATATTTATGATGTGGGAAAAAACTGGAATAACCTGTATAAGTGATTATTTTAGAAATGTGCCCTCGGATACCATGTATAATAACCCATAAATAGTTAATTTTTTACTTAGGAGCAATACACTGTTCTCGAATGCTTGGCACACCTTGTATTGTATCATGGAAACGCTTCATAGGATTGTTAAGATCCCATTAGTGCCTGTTGACCAGGATGCTCCGGCGAGCTGATTCCCAAAGTTTGGGCAAGATTTACAAGTGACTGATTTCTGTAAAGTTTGTGCCCCCTCCTTTTAAGGTCCAACTGGGTACTCAAACGCCACCCGACTCCCCTCTGCGGGCGCTCATGTGCCTGAAAATTGAACGAAATAGATCAACCATATAGTATACACTTCCGCTCTATCTGATATGCAAAAATATCTGTACATATGTACTCCAAAGTTGATGGACAAGATGATAACATGTTAGTATGTTTCTATCAACATATAACCTTTCAAAATAAAATGAAATTAACCATAATTTGCGTTAAATATTATCTATTCTTTTATGTATGCATATATGACCAAAGCCGAAAAGTGGTTCTAGAGTTTGCTCTACAGACTATATCATATTCAGAAGGTATGTATGTATAACTTGCACTTGTGAGCAGAAAAACAAAATTTCTATCACTAGGACTAGGACACTTGACATTGTAAACATATTTATCTGTTTGATTATGTTAAATCGGGGCGAATCGGATAGTGGTTTTCTTTCATACTGATTATATGAGTTTCCAAAGATTTCGATTAACTTAATTGTTATTTGAGACAGTATCTACTTATTTCAATGCTCACAAGTGTTCAACAAGCACATGTTACATTTTTCTCGGTAAGCTTCTGTATTGTTTTTTTTTTATTTGCCAAGCGTTCTAGTTTAAGACTAAACACTCTAAGAGATACGGGTACAGACTTACCCAGGTCATAGCTATGCTATGGTAAAAAATCGTACGAAATTATTAGATTAGATCATTGTAGTACAGATAACTTCGACTTTTGGTAAAGTTCCGGCAAATTTTTTGAATCACAATTAATATTTATGATTAGAGCAATATCATTAGCGGACGTGGAAAATCTCGATATTTTCATCATTTTGCGTAACATTCTAACTCTGTAGAACTGGTTGGTACGACGCTCCTTTGTCCCTAGGATGGTGAGTTAATGGAACAGTCTGGAGGCTGTCCCAGTTCTCATAGCCCTAGACAGTATATAGAAGGTATCTTTACGCTCCATATAGCACTCGGGGTGCACCTGAATTTATGCTTCTGGCTACGCGGCGCATGTACCTGCTATTTGTAATATTATTATAAAATTAACTAAGTTTGAAAGCTTCTCATTCTAAAATTGTTGATATTTCTATTTTTATCCAATATGGATAAAACTGGATTTAAATCCAGGAACGTTACCGAAAGTCAAGCGCTATCGTAAGTGTACGGTGTAAGAATATGTTCATAGTGTTTTTTTACATTTTACTATACATACACAATTGCACATAGTCAGAGAGTGACGGTGCCTTTTTTGGTGAACATTCTCCGCAGATTTAGTCTTTTTCATCAGCAGTGCTTTTCAAGTAGAATACAATTTCCATAAGAAGTTCAGATCAGTGGTCATTTCCAAAAGTACTAGTTACAATGTACCTTCGAATTGAACATGTTTGAAAACGAGGATTTTAAAAATTTATTAGCCTCTTTCTATATTTCACCGCAGATTCAAAGTACCTATGTTTATGAAAGTAATATCGCTGACCCTATGGAAAATATGTTTTATTGAATAAGGAAATTTTTGCATTTGCCAGGAATTACATTTTAGGCATAGACAAAGCTTACGCAAAATATGTTTTTACATTTTTTAAATCAATAATTAAGTCTTGTCTCAAGTAACAGTTTCTTTCATAGATACTCAGGACAGCTTAGGAGCTGAAAATTTTCTTAGTTTTGCAACTCAAGACGATTGATCTTTAAGCAACTAAAGTGTAATTGATTGTCTAAGTTTTCAAAAAAATCGTTCCTTTAAAATAACAACGTAGCAAGGTTTCAATGCTTCTTATAGTCTAGGTGTTTAGGGCATTTACATGTTAAGGCAAGGCTTTAAATCTGCGACTATTAAATGACGTTTCTTTCTAACATTCAATTTTTGCCTCATCAGAAATTCCAGATTCTTTTTAGACATGGTAATAAGGGTATAATGCCTTTTGTTTTTTGTAGCTTACTGAAGAGATTCACAGATTGAAGCATTATCTCTTAATCTATCAGCTTGAATTGTATTACCTATACTTACATGATACTATTTGTCTATGGGAGATGTGCGTATATGTACTTTTTCAACCCCAATGATCACTGATGTGTAACAGATGATATCTTTCGATTTATTTTTTTAAACTGCTTCAAATGATATGTCTCTATATACACGTATATATTGTCACCTCACTAGTGTATCAAATTGACAAGACTGGTGTGGTTCAACATAAAATTCAGAAGATCTTTATGAATCTCGAGATTTATTGAAAAGATATATTAAAATAGATCACGTATGGAATATTTGGATTCACTGCTTAAACTAATGAGGAAAGAGTTCTATTTTTTTGGTGACGGCTCTAACAAAATCTAAAGACTTCACAATGACCGGCAAAGCTGCACATTTCATCTGTTATACATTTAAGACTATTAAGTCAAATTATCTATGAGTGATACTTAGTATAGTCACTTACGCGATATTTTTATAGTTAGTGGCCGCTATAAGTGTACTTTTGACACTTGGACTACATTTCTTGTTCTTAAAGACTTAGAAAATAATCACTAATACTAGTAGTACATGTAAATATTGTCTCTCACAATATTTGGAATATTTTTCACCTAGTTATTAGATGCAGGTTTTGTTGACGAACTGATATGTGCGATAAAATATGTAAGAATTATTAGAAATGTATATATCAAAGTGATATGTTGAATTTATGAATTAAATGTTGGAATAACAATAACTTATTGCTGATTACTGAATCTTCAATAACCTTATAGTATGGTGCTATTACTACCTTGCGTAAGATTGGCAGCTGAGTGCACTGATCAGCCCGTAGGCTCAGACATGTATGGAGTGGTTTCTCGGGTCTTCATGATATGTAAGAAGATATTTACCCTTAGATAATTGAGATCAATTACTGATTTTAATCACTATGATGAAATATTCGTTATCAAACCTGCATCGTACTCTATTTTGGATCTAAGACGAAAGATATATAACTAGTAATTCAGCTAATTTTATATGTACCATGATATCAGTGTCTTGTCGCTGTTTTCTTATTGAATGATAGAACATACTTTTAACTAATTTTGTTCCTCTAAGCTAAGGTGGAAGTTTCGCATTTGTATGGACTAGACCGATTTGAGATTTAACATTAGCAGTCAAAAGTATACTATCATGAATATTACTAAATAGTATAAG
>CAVLJG010000008.1:86334149-86444687 GCA_963669975.1 Acanthoscelides obtectus
GCCTACTGTTGATCTATGACGTTCTTTTGCTGCGTGAATATCTCAAAAAGAGTAGAGGTATCTCCCTCTATGTAGGGTTTTACATGTGTACTAAAAAGTCTGGTTTCTAAGATGAATAAAATTGTTTAAAACTTATTTTTTTTACCAGCGTGCTGAAAGAACCACTTTTCCGCACGCATTTCGGTTCGGCATGTGTCACATTAGGCCGTCTTGCGGCAAAGCTACTTTTTCGCACGGCCTGCCGAAAAGTAAAAATGTCATATGACTTTTGCTCTCAGCTAGAGTATCGTAAGTCAGTAGGTCTGTCAGATCTGGCTTTTTTGCATTATTTATTAGTAAGTATTATGGAATTTTCAATTTATCCTACATTTAATTTAGAGATTAGTGGTATAAAAATTGTAATTTTGGTTGGACCTAAAGACACACGATTCAATTTTATTCGCAGTGCGAGCCGCGATCTTGTGTGCTTGGGAAATTGCTCGACTGTGTAGACTACTGACTCACGCAACAAAGGGTTGCCTTGCGATTCCGCTTGAATGTAACGAAGCTGCGCCTTTTGTTTGATGTGGTTTGTTGATCAAACTTAATTTTGATGATGATCTAGAGTTGTCGAAACGTAATTTTGATTTTGCTTTTCATCGCTTCAGTGTGTTTCTGCCAGGTCATCCCTTTGTCAAAAGTGTCATCAAAAGATACCTGGCAGAATCATGTCACCTGGTGTTAAATTGAATCATTGCTTACAATATGTCATTGTAAACATAAATGAAATGAAGCTGTCATATTCTGATGACTGACTGAATTTGATACTTGGTTACATTTTTACAATATATTGTTGTTTCTCGTTTTACGCGCAGGTAGACACAATTTTGTTCGTAACTCTTACGGAAAGTGTCTTTTCCGCACTCGATTGTCGCGCGAATTTCGCTTAGCGCCGTTACTACATGTATTTCCAAATAAGTGCGACCGCAGTTGGACGGACGCGGAGCAGTTGCTGGCATTTTGAATATTTATGACGGACGACAAAATCCTGGGTAGGCTAGTAGTGCACTCAAAGAATTATTACATTTAACGCTCGGTAAAATTTTTGACAATGGGCTGTGGTAACTACGACCCATCATGTAACATCTTTTACTGAATCATACAAGTATGATACAGTACATGTTACGCACATGACACGTAGGAGCTTTAAGGCCTGTTCGTACAGCTGTCATCAACCTGTCAGTGATCATGTCTAAGTTCCCGCCACACAAAATTCGTTCATTCTGCTAGGCTATATAGACAGAATTCACACGACCAGACCCCAGACACAGTCACCGACAAGTTACCGACCACTGTACGAACAAACACTTAATGGATGTTTAAAGAATATTTAGGAACTTTAGCAACAATTCTTTTCATATTATATTTACACACACATCTTGCTCATTTTCAAATATTAAATCGCTTATACCCCGAAAACAATCAACTTTAGAGAGAAGTTATATATAAATCACTAATGGATTCTGATTTTATTGACTATTGGGCTATTGGGTATTTTTCTAAAAACAAGACCAAAGTTCGACAACCTGCATATCAACTGTCTTCACAGTTTGAATTATTGTAGGCTAATATATTGATGAAAAGAAAACGTAGGTAGTCAGAATTTCGCAGATTTGACTACAACCACAACCTTCAAGGTCCTGTCAAGGTCAACTTTCCCCCTCTTTTTATATCTGTAATCAAGAATGGAGTGTTTCATCGAAAAGAAGTATATTGACCTTGACATGACTTCGAAGGGTATGGCCGTGGTCACATTTTCCAAATTCTAACTACCCACGTTTTCATCAATATCTCCCCATACTAATGCAATCTGTCAAGACAGCAGATACGCAGGTTGTCAAACTTCGGAATTTTTTTAGATAAAATGCCCAATACCTATACCTGTAAGTAGGTTATATCAATATTCTTTTAAAAAGGCTTATTCTATTGTATTTAAGAAAAAATATTTATGATGTGGGAAAAAACTGGAATAACCTGTATAAGTGATTATTTTAGAAATGTGCCCTCGGATACCATGTATAATAACCCATAAATAGTTAATTTTTTACTTAGGAGCAATACACTGTTCTCGAATGCTTGGCACACCTTGTATTGTATCATGGAAACGCTTCATAGGATTGTTAAGATCCCATTAGTGCCTGTTGACCAGGATGCTCCGGCGAGCTGATTCCCAAAGTTTGGGCAAGATTTACAAGTGACTGATTTCTGTAAAGTTTGTGCCCCCTCCTTTTAAGGTCCAACTGGGTACTCAAACGCCACCCGACTCCCCTCTGCGGGCGCTCATGTGCCTGAAAATTGAACGAAATAGATCAACCATATAGTATACACTTCCGCTCTATCTGATATGCAAAAATATCTGTACATATGTACTCCAAAGTTGATGGACAAGATGATAACATGTTAGTATGTTTCTATCAACATATAACCTTTCAAAATAAAATGAAATTAACCATAATTTGCGTTAAATATTATCTATTCTTTTATGTATGCATATATGACCAAAGCCGAAAAGTGGTTCTAGAGTTTGCTCTACAGACTATATCATATTCAGAAGGTATGTATGTATAACTTGCACTTGTGAGCAGAAAAACAAAATTTCTATCACTAGGACTAGGACACTTGACATTGTAAACATATTTATCTGTTTGATTATGTTAAATCGGGGCGAATCGGATAGTGGTTTTCTTTCATACTGATTATATGAGTTTCCAAAGATTTCGATTAACTTAATTGTTATTTGAGACAGTATCTACTTATTTCAATGCTCACAAGTGTTCAACAAGCACATGTTACATTTTTCTCGGTAAGCTTCTGTATTGTTTTTTTTTTATTTGCCAAGCGTTCTAGTTTAAGACTAAACACTCTAAGAGATACGGGTACAGACTTACCCAGGTCATAGCTATGCTATGGTAAAAAATCGTACGAAATTATTAGATTAGATCATTGTAGTACAGATAACTTCGACTTTTGGTAAAGTTCCGGCAAATTTTTTTGAATCACAATTAATATTTATGATTAGAGCAATATCATTAGCGGACGTGGAAAATCTCGATATTTTCATCATTTTGCGTAACATTCTAACTCTGTAGAACTGGTTGGTACGACGCTCCTTTGTCCCTAGGATGGTGAGTTAATGGAACAGTCTGGAGGCTGTCCCAGTTCTCATAGCCCTAGACAGTATATAGAAGGTATCTTTACGCTCCATATAGCACTCGGGGTGCACCTGAATTTATGCTTCTGGCTACGCGGCGCATGTACCTGCTATTTGTAATATTATTATAAAATTAACTAAGTTTGAAAGCTTCTCATTCTAAAATTGTTGATATTTCTATTTTTATCCAATATGGATAAAACTGGATTTAAATCCAGGAACGTTACCGAAAGTCAAGCGCTATCGTAAGTGTACGGTGTAAGAATATGTTCATAGTGTTTTTTTACATTTTACTATACATACACAATTGCACATAGTCAGAGAGTGACGGTGCCTTTTTTGGTGAACATTCTCCGCAGATTTAGTCTTTTTCATCAGCAGTGCTTTTCAAGTAGAATACAATTTCCATAAGAAGTTCAGATCAGTGGTCATTTCCAAAAGTACTAGTTACAATGTACCTTCGAATTGAACATGTTTGAAAACGAGGATTTTAAAAATTTATTAGCCTCTTTCTATATTTCACCGCAGATTCAAAGTACCTATGTTTATGAAAGTAATATCGCTGACCCTATGGAAAATATGTTTTATTGAATAAGGAAATTTTTGCATTTGCCAGGAATTACATTTTAGGCATAGACAAAGCTTACGCAAAATATGTTTTTACATTTTTTAAATCAATAATTAAGTCTTGTCTCAAGTAACAGTTTCTTTCATAGATACTCAGGACAGCTTAGGAGCTGAAAATTTTCTTAGTTTTGCAACTCAAGACGATTGATCTTTAAGCAACTAAAGTGTAATTGATTGTCTAAGTTTTCAAAAAAATCGTTCCTTTAAAATAACAACGTAGCAAGGTTTCAATGCTTCTTATAGTCTAGGTGTTTAGGGCATTTACATGTTAAGGCAAGGCTTTAAATCTGCGACTATTAAATGACGTTTCTTTCTAACATTCAATTTTTGCCTCATCAGAAATTCCAGATTCTTTTTAGACATGGTAATAAGGGTATAATGCCTTTTGTTTTTTGTAGCTTACTGAAGAGATTCACAGATTGAAGCATTATCTCTTAATCTATCAGCTTGAATTGTATTACCTATACTTACATGATACTATTTGTCTATGGGAGATGTGCGTATATGTACTTTTTCAACCCCAATGATCACTGATGTGTAACAGATGATATCTTTCGATTTATTTTTTTAAACTGCTTCAAATGATATGTCTCTATATACACGTATATATTGTCACCTCACTAGTGTATCAAATTGACAAGACTGGTGTGGTTCAACATAAAATTCAGAAGATCTTTATGAATCTCGAGATTTATTGAAAAGATATATTAAAATAGATCACGTATGGAATATTTGGATTCACTGCTTAAACTAATGAGGAAAGAGTTCTATTTTTTTGGTGACGGC
Source organism: Acanthoscelides obtectus (assembly GCA_963669975.1). Classification (NCBI taxonomy): domain Eukaryota; kingdom Metazoa; phylum Arthropoda; class Insecta; order Coleoptera; family Chrysomelidae; genus Acanthoscelides; species Acanthoscelides obtectus. Next base: position 86,338,753 of record CAVLJG010000008.1, read on the forward strand.
TCTAACAAAATCTAAAGACTTCACAATGACCGGCAAAGCTGCACATTTCATCTGTTATACATTTAAGACTATTAAGTCAAATTATCTATGAGTGATACTTAGTATAGTCACTTACGCGATATTTTTATAGTTAGTGGCCGCTATAAGTGTACTTTTGACACTTGGACTACATTTCTTGTTCTTAAAGACTTAGAAAATAATCACTAATACTAGTAGTACATGTAAATATTGTCTCTCACAATATTTGGAATATTTTTCACCTAGTTATTAGATGCAGGTTTTGTTGACGAACTGATATGTGCGATAAAATATGTAAGAATTATTAGAAATGTATATATCAAAGTGATATGTTGAATTTATGAATTAAATGTTGGAATAACAATAACTTATTGCTGATTACTGAATCTTCAATAACCTTATAGTATGGTGCTATTACTACCTTGCGTAAGATTGGCAGCTGAGTGCACTGATCAGCCCGTAGGCTCAGACATGTATGGAGTGGTTTCTCGGGTCTTCATGATATGTAAGAAGATATTTACCCTTAGATAATTGAGATCAATTACTGATTTTAATCACTATGATGAAATATTCGTTATCAAAACCTGCATCGTACTCTATTTTGGATCTAAGACGAAAGATATATAACTAGTAATTCAGCTAATTTTATATGTACCATGATATCAGTGTCTTGTCGCTGTTTTCTTATTGAATGATAGAACATACTTTTAACTAATTTTGTTCCTCTAAGCTAAAGGTGGAAGTTTCGCATTTGTATGGACTAGACCGATTTGAGATTTAACATTAGCAGTCAAAAGTATACTATCATGAATATTACTAAATAGTATAAGCTGTAGAGAAAGTTTATAAAAATATCATATACCCTTAGAAAAAATGTTTGACGATCTCCTAGTAGCGTCACGTTCTCAGTTCTGTATCATCTTTATGCGGGATCTCAAAAATTATGAGAAACTGAACAAAAATCGAAGTTTAGTAATGTTATGGGATTTTTCGTTTTCGCTCACATCTCTACTCTCACTTGAACACAGTAGTAATACCCTTTGATTCAAACTTTGACGGCTGGGTAGTCAAGTTTCGCATCAAGTACAACACCTCGAAGATTCGCGAGTTCGAATCCCGGCCTCGGAAGTTATTTCGAGATATTAATGTTGCATGTATCTATAAAAGCTGCCAAAATATCTAGAAAAATACGTTTTCTGGAGAAACTTGTAGAACAATGTTGAAAGGTTTGAAAAGGGTCATAGTGACCTTGGAAGTGACCTTGACTCCAAGATCATTTGAAGGTCACGACTGTTTTCTTATACGCATACACCTATTTTTGATTCCCAGGAGATATCGAGCGAGAAATTATACGTTAAAGTGAGTCCTTGTTCATTACCTTGATTATGATCTTCAAGATCATTTTAGAGCTTCCAAAAGGTATGGGGAGAACCAAATTAACAAGAAAATGTACTACCTAGAGGGAAATGTTCCAGAGCAAAATTGCAAGGATTAAAGCACCGATTAAATGTTGACCTTGAATGTTTTATGATGATTGATGATTTGGTAGGACGTGAAATTATCGTTCGGGAAGCAAGAATTGCAGTATCCTGTCACAGAATTCATTTGACCTTCAAATTACTTTGGAGACCATAGTCAATGTGACGGACAAGTACATGATAGTGACCTTGATCGTAAAATGTTACTTTTATATGTCTCCGAGAAAAAGTAAGGAGCTAACTTGAAATGAGCTTGAAGGTCATGGTCAGGTTCATTAACTATGCAAAATTAATATATTTTTCAAGATATCGTGTATTTTCCATACTTTTGAGACACCCCCAAATACCCGTGAAACTTTCAAGATCAAGTTTAAGGCAGAGATACGCCTGAACGTAAATTTGCCCGCTGTTCACATTTCAGGTACAAAAAATAAGCGTTTTCACTTAAGAAAAGTGTCTTGACATTCAAGTGATCTTGAAGGTCATAACCAAGGTCATATTCATTATCACCTTCAGATGACTAATCTCATACCTTACAACTTTGTTCTTCAACATTTTTCTCTAGGTAACGCATTTTTCGTCATTGCTACAACTAGTATTACTACCATTGTTTCAAAATTTTATCAACAATCGAGAGTTGGCATGGTTTAGCGTAAATACAGAGATATTGATTTGCGTACGTTCAAGGTGAAGGTCAATATCAAATCCAAGGTCACCCTTTAAGAGCTAAATCCTTAAACATTTATTAGCATTTTCCCATAAAATCCCTTTCCGACGGGTAGTGGTAGTTTGAAATATGATGCTCATCCAAAGTCATGTTTGAACGAAAAATTTTCCGCCCGTTTCATTACCGGAATCAAAAGTGGGGGTTATATTTGAAATTTTAAAGTTGACCTTCTATTTGGAGATTTTCCTCTTAAAATGTATTTCAGAGGGTTCTCGAGCCGTTCCGGTACTTCTGCCACGCCCCGTATAATGAGGTAAATGAAATGCTTCCGAGCAAATGCCATAAATCTATATTGTACATTAACATTCTCGTAGCATTGGAAATAACTACAGAACAATACTCTTTGTGTAATAAATCAGTTGAAACGCTCAAAATGCAGACTAAAGCTTTTCGTGAAATCATGCGTAGTGCATATCATTACCTGGTATGCTTCACGGAAAAAACGCTCAAGTGATTGTGGCTTATCACACGCCTGGTACGGAATTTTGCATACCAAGAACTTGGGAAAATCTAAAGTTTTATCGGCATATATTTGACCTCAATCCAATCTTATAAAAGTTTTTATCAATAAATCCTGATAGACGTTGTCAGTCATAGTCGACCCTTATGGGAGTCTTCGACATCTTCTAAAGTGTTTAAAATTTCCGGTATACCCAAATTATTAAAAAATTCTCAAATTTTTAAGTTATGTTAATTTTTTAAAACTTGAACATTTTGAGAGCTTTGTTAACTTTGAAAACTGAGAATTTTTGATATTTTGAAGATCGTCGAGTAAACTGTAAACACCTACCGTGAAATGCAAATGTTAAGTAAGGGACTTGGGGTAATAAGGTGCTTAGCCGAAATGACTTTATTTCGAGAAATCTAGAGTTACATGTTTTACGAAAATCCGAAAATCTCGCTTCTCAATTGAAATGATACAAAAAGGTTTATATTTTGAGGCTTGGTACCTTATTTACAAAAAAATTGTACTCCAAGAATGATTTAATAATGGCTTATATGTTTTATAAACATATAATTTGTGTGTTCATTACTAGACTTGAAACAGTACACTTCATTAAATTTGTTATGCAGCAATTATCCGTAAGTTCTGTTTTTCAATTAGAACTGTGTCATATGCATTCTCTATTTCGAAAAAAATTATTTGGTCGAGAAGATATAAGCGCTCATTACGAAGTTACTTGTTATTGACACGTATTGAACTTTGAGGTCCACGATAGTTGTTCTCACTAAGGATAATGATATATTCTGATGAATAGATGGTTGTAAATTATTACTACTAAAAAAAATGTTTTTTCTACGTAACAAAATGAGAAACCACATCTATAACGGTAGTGAATTCATGAGCCACAAATCTATTTATTCGCTGCGAGTTTCTTGGCGTAAAACCGTGTGGGATACCATGGTTGTACAATAACGCTATTTAGAGATTATAGTGATATCTATCAGCGAATTGTCAAAGGAAACCTCAAGTACCTTAATCGGCAGTCAGCTCTTAAGGGTTGACTGTAAATATGAGTCTAAGGTAACTGACTCTTATTTTAACATTCGGCGTTGAAGGCATCGGTAGATTGTGGGTTATAGGCAAAAGTCTGAGAGTTCAGGAAGCAATGCATTCACAATCTCGCAACATTTCAAAACAGCCCATGTCGACAGGTGACGCACAATTCTGACGGATCTAAGTACTCTTTTACAAAATCCGGCGCGTGCAGACCCAAGACTAGAGGCTGGGGCGTGCTGCCCGCGCCGGACCGTGTGAAAACCCCAATAACAACAATAGCCCTTCGCACAGTAGTCCGGGGTGGAGGCCGCATGCCCGGCGAAGTGGAGTCCGCCGCGCGCTGGATATTGTGTGGAAAGACTCATCTACTCCCATAGCCCAACGCCGCATCAGGCGCGCGCCGCGGATATTGTGAAAGGGGCGTAACAATGCTTTTATTTAGACCACACCAGAAAAAATGCTGCAAGCAAAATGGTTGGTAGTGATCATAACTATCTATTTACAAAGTTAGGTAGGAATAAAAGAACGTAACTAGTTTTTGATTGTGTTTGGTATAAACAGTTCTAAATACGGTCATGAATTTTACCCGATTTATTGTTTCAACCTTACAGAATTTAATACAAAGATGTCACTTGCTGATCAGCTGTTCACCTCAGTACACGTCAAAACGTACTGGATACTCATGAAAAAGACCATATCTTTGATGATGTTATGTTGTCTAACCTGTCTCTGACGCTCAACCTCAATATCCTCAAATGTCGATTTGTACTAAACCGACGCAGCTATGGTGGTGCTAAGTTCTGACATCATATCTAGATGTTGATTCTTAAAGGCGAATGTCACACGATCAACATCCATACCCTATTTCACGAGTATCCATCATGCTTTGACGTCTACTGAGGTGAACAGCTGATCAGCAAGTGACATTTTTGTGTTAGTCTGCAACGTTGGCAATAATGAATCGGGTGTAAGATATTTTCTTGTGAGGTTGTTTATATTACTAGATCTTTGCAATGAGACGCTATTCATCGATGCCCTCAATGCAGACATAAAGATCTTCTATGAACACAATCGGTAGTGAAAAATAACGCTTTTGGGATCTAAATAAGCTTCTATAGTAGTGAGAGCATTTTGGGAATGTATTTCGACATCGACTCAGCGTAATAGTAAAGTGATTATCATTTTAAAAATATTTTGACAGATTACAGAACTATAAGAACGTGAACGCATATTCTTTTTTACTGTGATTGACTGAAATCCGCACTTCCAGGCAAAATTCGCAAACTATAGTTTACTATGTCTGCAAACTCTTTTAATACAGGTTACGATAATAATTAGCTAAGGTTGTATTGTTCATAAGGGTGCACCTCCGCGCCGAAGCGTTATAGTTTTGGTATCATTACATGTAGTACCGATGGGATTGGTGTTGATACTGCCATGGAGCTGCGGTTTGATGCTTTTTCAAGGCCGAGCGCTGGGTTCTGCGCTCGACTCACCCTGCAGGCTGCGACCCGGTCGCCTCTGGAACAACAAAATGCTGTCAATTAGATGAAATCACAACCTCGGTGAATATCAAAAAAATAGGTACAGAATATATAGAGGAAAGGTGCCTAATATGAGATACATTTTGGTCTGATTACCAAATTGAGCCATATTTCGTATTATTATTGTGAAAACCTACTGAAGCAAGTTCTTTGAAGTGTTTATAACTTACTTTCCTTAGCGATAAATAAAAAAAATATATTAGAATTTTAATATTCTTGCGATTAGCTAAAAATGCATTTTATACATTTTCGATTTTGGGGCTCCTAATACGAGATAGTAAAGGTTCCTAATAGGAGATGGTCTCATATTAGGAACCAATTAAATACATGTTTTTATTTATGCATATTTTATTGAAAAAAGTTTATCCTTCACAGCTGCACAAAACAAAAGTTAACAAAATATATTTTAAGATTAATTTGCTTTAGCCAAACAAGAGTCTTTTTTTGCCTTTGCCTTGTTTTTCACAAAGTGGCCAAGTGAATGTATTGCCACTGACTTCTCCACATTCTTCGTGAGTCCAGCGGAAGCACATGGTACACTGAGCCCATTTTTCTCCATGTATATCTTCCGAATATCGTCCCCGACAAAATTGACACTCTGCGTCATCATTATCTTCTTCGCTAGAATCATTGTATTCAATTTCCGATTCCTCTGACTCCGAGCTGCTTACCACTGGTACTCTTTTCTTCGATATTTTCCCTTTTCCCTCCTTAATATTTAATTTGTTTTGACCAGCATCTGTTTTTTTATTCCTCTTTTTTTCAGCTTCTTCTAAAAAGGTTTTATATGGAGTTGACGTAATGAGGCTTGCTGAGCCCTTTCTTCTCCCGGAATTATTGGAAGTCCCCGAAGTTGATGGTACCGGCTGAATATCTTGGGGAGACACCAACAGTGGCTTAGTGGGAGGAACTAAATGAGGAGCGACAGTTACATCATTATTTCTTATTTCGTTGTCCTCAGATTCCATGTCTATTATTTCAATATTCCTGGTATGTGAGTAGTGGCCATCCAGTATCCTGTGGGGTAAATAATGAATTTTTTCTAATTCTTTTTCGTAAATGTCGAAAAATTGCGTAACACTTTCCACGCGGCCTTGGTTGGCCGCGTGGGTCAGAGTGTCGTGCTACTGATCAGTCGGCCGGCCGGGCCGCGAGTTCGAATCTCGCCTTCGCCATGGATGTTGTGTGTTTGTTTTAGGCAGCAGCGGTGGCCGCAGTAGTAGACTCTTCGGTCTCCTGATCAGTCGCCGTGCGCTGTGCGGGTTCGAGTCCCATCCCAGGAAAAATTTTTCTCTTGCTATGGATGTTGTGATTGTCCGTAGGTGGTAGATGGTCTCTGACTGTCGAACGCGGAGGTACCACCCGGCGGTTCTCGTAGGCGGAGCCAGAATGTGTGCATGTTGCATGCACACGTGTTCCCTCGCCAGAGTCCGTGTGGCGTCCCCCCTTTCCCATGTATCCCCCTATAGCCCCACGGTACCCAATGGGTGCTTAGGCCTTAGGCCTTCGTGGTAGTTGGAGTATAAAAAAAAGCATTAAATCCTTTTACTCTTGCTGCAGATATTGCTTGGGGAGTACGGACGGATAACTCAGGAAATCCTCTTAGCCACTTTTTCCCCGCACTTCCTGTTCTTTGACTAAAAGGATGTCGTAGTCCATTTCGAATGGCTAACTGAAATGCCATGTGTTTAACGTCTTGCCTTCTCAATCCATAGAACTTTTTTTCCATTTGTATGCAATATTCCGCCAGCATCTTTTCCATTTCACAAGTCAAAGCTGGCTTTCTACCCAAACTGGTAGATACCAACTCATGTACACTTCTTGCATCCTTTACATACCTTTCAATAGCCCTGAAAAAACAAAAACTTTAATTAGAACAGTGTATTTTAAAAAATTAAAATTTATTTACCTTTTGGAACTTGAAATATTTGAGAGGCCTTTTGGTATCCCATTTCCTTATTTTTAACTGCTTGAACAGCCCTAACCATGGCTTCCTTGTCCCATTGTTTACGTTTTATTCCTTGCTTAGGCATCTAATTAAAAAAATAAAAACTTTAATAGGAACAGTTACTGGAATTTGGGCCTGAAAATAATTGGGTTCATAATATGAGATACCTCATATTGCGAACCTCTAGGTGTCTCATATTAGGAGTCCAAACGTTCATTTTACAAAAAGTGAATTTTAATAATAAAAAAATCAAATCAAATTAAGAAATGTAGCGTAAAAGATTGTCGTATACGTAAATAGTAGACTGGGTAAAATTAAAACGTCATTAGTTTACCTTCTGGATTACAGCTACACGAAACACAGAGCACTTAAAAAAAGTCCTTTACTGACAACAGCACAAAACAAACTGCACGCGGATTCACTTGTCATCAAATATAGAACTAGGTTATATATAATAAGGTTTGCGTCCATGCTTAACGTCTGGCATGACTACCGTTAGATGGCAACACGTATTATGGAAGATATTCAGCTATCTCAAATTAGGAACCTATCTCATATTAGGCGCCTTTCCTCTACACAAGTTCATACAAGCATGGGCCTAGGAATGCTTCGTTTATATGATACGATATGTTTACTCATGTCCGTTTTTTTAAGGTCGTCCTATTTGTTAGGTGGAGTACGTTAATCGATGCGCGAAGGCAAATAGGAATTGGAGACACCAAATAAGGTTTGAAGATTCTAATGACATCTATGAGACAGTAGCCAAACACTTTTAAATTTTTTCAAGGTCTGTTTACAGAATACAGCATCAAGCGGAGGTAAATCGACACGTACTCCGTACAGGTTGGGATTTATCGGTTCTTTCTAACAATGAATTTCCGATAGTTTCAAACAGTCATATATAGCAGACCAGATTGTAACAAGTGAAGACCTGATCATAAATTTGAATGGATGACTGTATATAGTCTCTAGTCGGGAGTAAAGTTATTGGAAACATGCGCCTGACAAATATTAGCTAAACACGGTCCTCTACTGCAGAATGTTTCTTAGTTTATTTTTGTGTTCTGCTACTATCTCGTAGATGACGTTAGCAGTTTTCAGATCTTATTTTGGACGTTGGAATACAATATGTAAAGGGTGGGCCATCCGTTGGTTTCTTTTTTAAACTGGTATTAAAACTACACTCTTCAATAATATGTAACACTCGATACTTTATTCAAAGGAATACGGCTTCCGATCATTTATGAAAAAAAAAATCAGTTAAATGGCTGCTGCAACTGGCCTAGCAGTAGTCCATTCTCTTAACCCAACTTGTGGGTCTATTTCATCAATAGCTAGGCGGATATTTTCCTTAAGAACATCAATTGTTTGAGGATCGTTAGTGTAACAGCGGTCCCATAGGAAGTAATCCATGGGCGTCAAATCACAGCTGCGGGCTGGCCAATGAACGTCTCCGAAACGGCTGATAACGCGGTAACTGAACTTAGTGTGTGAAAGATCGATTGCTTCACGGCTGGTGTGGCACGTTGCGCCATCCTGCTGGAACCAGATATTGTGCAAGTGTATGTCGTTTAATAGTGGCCACAAAAAACTCCTCAACATGTCTCTATAGCGTTGCGCTTTTACCATCACGCTGTTACAATCTTCATCTTAAAAAAAGTAGGGACCAATAATCCCACCACTCCAAAAGCCACACCAAACAGTTACTGTTTTTGGATGCATTGGTTTTTCTATGACGACATGTGGATTTTCAGAACCCCAAATGTTCTCCTTCTAACAGACCTTACACCAAACGAAATATTCTTTCCGAGATTGCAAAAATCTGGGATCCGTTAGGTTTTCTAACACCAGTTTCATTTTTCGCTCAAGATTGGGACGAAATCCCTCCAGATTCAATTGTAGACCTTTGGAATCAATTTCGTAATCGATTAACTACTCTTTCGAATATTTGCATCCCTAGACATATTTTTTCAAATAACCTTCAGCGATGTCAACTATTCGGTTTTTGTAACGCCTCAGAGCTGGGATGCGCTTGTTGTGTATATCTTCGAGTCGAACTACCAAAAAAAGTCATTAAGTCAGCCTTAGTTGTCGACAAATCAAGAGTATCACCCCTTTATACAAAATCAATCCCTCCCCTAGGAGCCACCCTTTTAGCAGATTCGTTAGATCTAGTAATTCGTAACTATTCTTAGTCTTAGTTCTTAGTCGTCATAGATGATATTTTTGCATTTTCTGATTCACAGGCTGCATTACATTGAATCACGTCCTCTCCACGTAAATGGAAGAGCTTTGTAGCAAATCGTGTCAGCCATATACAAGAAGTTATTCCGAATGTACCGTGGTATCATATACCGCCTCTCGAGAACCCTGCAGATTGCGCTAGCAGAGGCTTAACGCCAACAAATCTTGTCAATCACCTCTTTTGGTTCTATGGTCCACATTGGATAACTTTGCCTACTACCAGATGGAAAATCAAAAGGTTTATCGATGAAAGTTCTGATATCAGACTAGATGATGTCGTTAACGAAAAAAGTCAAATAATACAGTGGTTCTTAACAGCCGAAATTCAAAAAAAAGACTTTCCATCGACTAGTAAATGGTTTATTCAATTTAAATACTATTCAACAAATTATTTGTCGTCTTATTCGAGTAATTCTTGTCAAAAACGATTCAATAAGTTCCCTTTCAGGTTCGTTTTCAGCCTTTAAACTTCACAGAGCATTATTAATTCTGGTAAAAATATTCCAGAAAGACTGTTTTTCGGATATAATTTTGAAAATTGAAACCAATCAATTTATTATTGTCTAAGCCGTTACGACAGCTAGCTACAGTATATTCAGATAAGAGATAGACCGGATGTAAACAAAAGGTTTGGGTGATTTTCACGCTAACGCCGCCGTCTCGACGTAAAACAGGAGCCCTCATTGGTCAATTCGCAATTAAATGCCTATGCCGAGCGGCAGAGCAGTCGTATCAAGTCAGAGTCACATTCAGGTTCAGACGTGTTACGTATGTCGTGTGCATCATTGCAATTTGATATTTCTGTGGACGTTTTCGTTTGTTATCTTATTAAGTTCTTGAGTTTGTCGTTGTTATTGTTATACCTTGTTATTGATTGTTATTGTTATCAACTGCTTGCGCAAAATGCCCAGTAGTACAGATACTGCCGATGAAGTTGTAAACTCCTGCAGTCCACCTAGGAAACGCTCTAAAAAAAGACACCTGAGTGCAGAAATGAAAGAGGTCATTTTGAATATATATAAGATCGAGCGCGAGGAGAACGAGGCATCAACCATCAAAGAAATTGTTGTGAAGGTTTCTTACAAAGTTAGGGTGTGTCGCGCATCAGTGTTTAATGTGTTAAGACAATACAAAAAGTCACACCTTTTCTGAGCCAATGACCAGTAAACATCGCAAAAGTATTGTTAAATCATTGGATGAAGCTGATAAGCATGCGATTAGGAGGAAAGTGCATGAATTCTTCTTTAGGAATGAAATACCTACTATAGATAAAGTACTGCAGGAGGTAAATGGAGATACAACGTTGCCAAATTTCAAACGATCAACTTTCCATGCGTTACTGAAGCATTTAAATTTCAAATGGTAAAAACGGGGTCGTAATAGTTTACTACTGGATAGAGAAGAAATTGTGCTATGGAGGAGGGATTATTTAACAAAAATTGGGAAATATAGAAATCAAAACAGGAAGATTTATTACCTTGATGAAACGTGGGTAAACGCAGGACACACTACAAGTAAAGTATGGGTTGATGATTCTGTAACTTCATCCAGGAGGGCCTTTCTAGATGGACTGTCCACCGGTTTAAAAAATCCAGCAGGTAAATACGAGTAATAGATAACAATCGGATGTTTTTCAAACCTTGGGAACAAGGTTCTAAACATTAATTCCAGGGGGCAGATAAAACATATTACAAGTAACAAAACTTTTATAACTTTCGATAAAATGCGTGGATGTTTTATTGTCATTTTCATTTGTTAGAACTTTTTTAAGCCATGTTTTTATGTGTTTTCGATATTTCAATAATTTTTTAATATAATCTTAAAATATGTCGAATATTATAAACTTAAAAAAAGTTACTAAGTTTTATATTGTGTACCGTTCCTAATAGTTCTAATCATTTTAATTCATACTTTAAGCTTTATAAAGTTATAATTTGTTAATATTAATATTTGCGCGTATTTCAGGTTCCTGATCATTCATTTTTTAAAGGTTTATAACTTTAAATTAAATTGTGAAGCGCTGAGTAATCATACGACGTTCAATATTCTTTCTTTCAATATGACTAAATAATCCCAATTATAGCAATCTGATACTCATGTCTCAATGTTTTTTCGCTGAATGTGATGAAAACATTTGAAAAAGGTTCGCTTATTGAAATAAATCTACACCAGTTAGTACTTCGATTTCCAGGTAAAGGGAAAAGGCTCATTATGGAGGATGGATTTGTTGTTGACGGTCTGTGGTGCTTTGAGTCTAAGAAAACTGGAGATTACCACGAGGAAATGAATGGCGAATCGTTTGAACAGTGGTTTTCAAAAATTTTACCGAACTTAGAGGAAAACGCAGTAATTGTGTTGGATAATGCGCCTTATCATTCTCGAAGAATGGAGAAGGTCCCAACAACGGCTTCAAGGAAAGTTGATGTTCAAAATTGGCTCCGCTCGAAAAATATCAACTTTGAAGAAGCAATGCTGAAAGTACAATTATTAAGAATTGTCAAGGATCACAAGGCGGAATATCAAAAATACGCCATTGACGAAATGGCAGCAAGTTAAAATAAAACTGTGCTCCGTTTACCTCCATACCATTGCGAGCTCAATCCCATTGAGCTCATATGGGCAGAGGTTAAAAATTATATAGCTAAGCACAATAAAACTTTTAAATTTTGTGACCTCAAAGGACTTTTCAAAGCAGCACTAGAATTAATAACAGCGCAAAAATGGGGAAACTGTATTAAGCACGTGAAAGACAAAGTTGAAAAGAGAATGTGGGAACTGGACAATATTTTAGAGGAACAAGTCGAGCCATTCATTATTGACGTTGGTGCTTCAGGCAGTAGCGATGATGAAAGCTCATCAAGCTCATCTTTCCAATAAAAGATGTCGTTCATCAAATTCGGTAAGTTATAAGTAATTATAATGCTACTGTATTTTTTAATTAATTATTGACATTTTTGAACCCATTTTGGCAAAACCTATTCAAGAATCTACTTTCTGACAATTTTCAACCATGCACATTTTTTTACGTTTTGAACGTTTTAATTTGGTTAGATATTTACCTAGAAATCAAAAAATATACTAATCAATATTCTAAAAGCAATTTTAAGAGATATACGATTATTTTTAATTTAGGCTAATTTAAATGCCATTTTGAGATTATATTCGACTGTATTTCACCAAACATCAGGCGGCATCCGAAGCTGGAAATCGAAGCAAAAATTTGGAACCCTTATGTATATTTACATCATTATATATTTCTTACCCCACCCCCACATGATCCTATATCCATCACCAATCGTATACACATCGAATTGTGCTAATTTAGTACAAAGTTACGCAAAGCAGCATCTACTATCTAAAATATGTACTGCGTGACTCTTAATACGTCCCTGCCGAATGTTACAGCGTTCGATGATCACGTGGTCTTGTTTATGTCCGGTCTATCTCTTATCTGAATATACTGTAGCTTAGACGAGCCCGGTTTAATTAGAGTGGACGGGCCTTTAAGAAATGCTTTCCTTCCGTGCACAACATCTTGAATTGCTGCCTAAAAATCATAGATTAACAGACCTTATCATTGAGCAAGCACATAGGGAATATTTACATCCAGGACTATACACGATTCAATACCTAATTCGTCAGAAATTTTGGGTTTTATCTTCGCGCAGATCTATCCAAAAGGTCTTGTCACAATGCATTCCATGTTTTCGCCAAAAACCCAAAACATATACCCCTACATGACGGATCTACCATATTTTCGAACATCGCAATTAAAATGTTTCTCTCACGTATGCCTAGACCTAGAATATGCAGGTCCAATAAAAACCTTTGTCGGACACTGGCGTCGTGGTGCGCCAGCCCCAAAATATAGCCGTCTTGTTGATACTTGTGTTAAGGCAATTCATATCGACCTTGTTTCTAGTTTAACCACAGAAGCTTGTATTGCTGCGTTAAGACGTTTTGTAGCCATTATATTGAACTTAACAAATTCGAGATTGCCATGAATTAACAAAGTCCAAACCTGCTATTTTCCCATTGATCCAAGGGACCGTTATATATTAATGTTGGTGAAATTGGCCTTATGTCTGACAACGGAAAGCGCTAGCACGGTAGTTAGGCTTTACTGTTCCCTCTGGACTTTTTTATGCGGTCGAAACTTTTGACGCTGATTAAACAGAAGCAAAAAAACTTCTAACGACGTAAACTCAACTCGATATTTCATGCTAATATCTGCATGTAACTGACACCAGTCCAGTAAAACACAAGCAGGGATCGCTACAAAAGTTTCAGACATCGCAAAGTAGAGATAGTACGCATTGCAGCCGCTACCAACTTCCGTATGGTTTTGTTTGTTGATCTTAAGAGAAGTTCTACTATCTGCAGTCGCGAAGTTTATTAATTTAACATTCATATGACAGCGGCAGAATATTCGCAGGAACTACAACCAAGACAAATACGACTCGGCAAGCATGCAGCTCATCAGTTTGCTGTGGTGCTTTCATATTTTGCGGCATGTTGGCTTCACTAAGAAGGCTTTAAAACTGTCTTGAGAATTTATTTTATGATATTATTTTGGCAGCGAGCATATATTTAAAGTTGCTGATAGTTTGAACTGTTTTGAATAGTATGGGGTCTCATACTTATATAATAATAAAGTTGATTAATAACGAAGTCCATATTACTCGCACTTAAAAGGTCAGACAGATAACTCACATAAACCGGCAGGTCGGTTTTGTTTTCGAGGGGGACACAAGTTTGGCAAAATATCACGTTAGCACGTGCAGCCCCCTAAGCGGAGGTGACACCAACCCTAAAATCTTAAATTGAAAGGGGGGTCGAGTGATACCTAGTTTTAAAGGTCTTCCAATTCCCTTTATAATGATATAAAGTTAATGTACTGAACTGAAGCTCATGTATTTTACATCATTATAAAGGGAATTGAAAGACATTTAAAATAAGGTATGACTCGATCCCCCTTTCCATTTAAGATTTTAGGGTTGGTGTCACCCCCGCCCAGGGGGCTGCACGTGTTAACGTGATTTTTTTCCAAACTTGTGTCCCCTCGAAAACAAAATCGACGGGTCTAAGCGTTTTTCCGAAAATAACTGAGATGCCAGTAAATGCGTCTGTTTCGTTTTCGATGTGCCACCCTGTATAATGTCAAAAAAACACAATAAAATAGTTCATTCCGCGCTTGCTACAAGTGAGCATGAAGTGAACGACAGCTAGTTTCAAGCTAACGTCTTGTAGGAAAACCTACATAATGTCGTAAGAACCTACATAATGTAAAAACCGATATAATGTATAGTTACATAATGCCCCATACACTGAACTTTCCCTCTCACATAGGCTAAAACCCATATACAAGGTGTTTTAAATTTGACCCTCACCATTGGCATCTCGGAAACGGTAAGAAATACAAAGCCGCTTAAATGGGGGCAAAATTGCGTATTTGGGTAATTAACAAAATGCCGCTTGAAAAGTTTCTAAATTCAAAGTACTTTCGGAGCGAGTCGGAAAAAAAAAGAATTTTCCTTAGATAGTTTTGATTTTTTCCTGACTTTATTCGTAGTGGGATTTCAAAATAAATTGCACATAAACATCGCCACTTTTTCTGTCATACATTGACATTGCCAAACCTTGGTTATTCAAAAAAACAGAATTTCATACAGGCCTTGCAATTATCAGATAGTACAGAGAATAACGGACAACAATATGAACATCTGCTATGATTAACCTCTGCTTATTTATGATTATTATTGTTATTACCGTTATACAAGATGGCGTAGTCAAATTTTTACTTCGAGGCTTTCGACTTCTATATCCATATACATATTGCTATACTGTAACTTTATAAATTTAAATGGAGTTTTCAGTCCTAGATTCAGTAATGTATTTTCTTAGTTGACCATGAATTTGTTATGGGAAAGAAAATTATGCGGAAATAAAAAGGTATGGTGAAACCTGACCACAAAATGAAAATTTTATTGATGGTAATAACAATAGTAATCATAAATAAGCAGCTGAGCGGAACCGTGGCAAATGCTTGTTCCGGAAGGTGTTCTATTCAGTAAACAACTTCGCCCCGTTCAAGTGATTGTACACGCGATAACGAATACTTCAGTACCGACTGCCGGATGGCGGTACAAGTCCGTCAACGGGCCACTTTAGGTCTACTTAATCATTAACACGCAAAAAGAAGGCGGTAGACAACGACCAGACGACCGAAGCGGTACCAGACGCTAGCTTTTCCTTTGTCTTATAAATATCCGCATGTTTCCACACCCAAGCTATGTCGGTTATCTTCCAAACCAAAGAAACTAATGATGATAGATCCCTCAAATACTAAGAACTCCGGACGTAAACTTACTCCATTCTCGGAATGTCCGGGTGGAGGGTGGACTCGAGGGAACAACATCGAAGATAAAATCTGTTTTACGAACATCTGCGGGACTATCGGCAACATTGATGCTGTCCATCACTACCCGCAATCCCATCGTCCCGCCATGCTTTTCCTGGCGGAGACAAAAATCTCTATCTGCACCGATTAACCATCTTAGCTTCCCAAATGACGAGGTGCACTCAAATCTGAGAAAGAACGGGGGAGTTGTGGATTTTGTCCACAGCAGTATTTCTTGCTCCAGAGATGTTTCTTTGGAATCAGACCGGAAGGACATTCTCTGGCTTCGCCTCAACTCTAAAACATCCCCCAAATGTATTTGCTGCCTTTATCGCCCTCCTCGGACCATAACTGGGATGACCTACTTGAATACCTCGCGGTCAAAATCGACTTCCTGAACATCAACCACCCCGCTTCAGAGGTAGTTCTCCTCGGTAATTTCAATGCCCATAAAGACCGATGCAGTAGGTCGTGCAGTTGAAGCGTTTGCTCTTAGTCAGCCCTAATTTTTTTCCCGCGTCTCGTCACATGCCAGTAGCCTGCTGGATCCCTTTCTGACTACGCATTATGTCCCTGTGCTGTCCTCCCTTGGCAACTCAGACCACGGTGTTGAGGAGGTTAGATTTCGGTCAGAACCCGCTGTGTCAGCAGAAACTCGCACAGGCCGCAAAATTTGGAATTACGGACATGCCGACTGGGAGGGGCTCAGAGACTTCTTCTCTACTTTTCCTCGGAGAGATGTCTGTTTCACTGACGCGGATGCTGTATTATCGACGTCGGAATGGAGGAATACATTCCTCATACAGTGAAAGTGCCTAAGCCAGAGGGTCCAACGGCTGGTTTAACAAATCGTGTGACACTGCTCTTCAGCGGAAGGTCAAAGCACGCAGAACCTTCTTACAAAACCCCACTGTAGAGAACAGACAAGCCGACGCGACGTTAGTCCAGAAACATATACAGGGTGACTTCGAAGTTGAGTCATTTATTTTAACAGTGAGTAGATCTGATCAAAAGAAATGTTTTTTTCCTTTACCATTTTTCTGGTAAAATTAAAGTAACAAAGTTATAGCCCTTTGGAAGTTTGAGTACCGCCCTGTCTCAATAATAATATTATGTGCTCGTGTTTGGCGACAACGGATATAATCCGCCTTATCGGTTCATCGCATCGGAAACAAAAAAGCGAAAGAATTTGGAACGATGTTTTTACAATTATTTCATTCAGTTGTATACAGTCAGTGTCAGTCGGTAGTGAATAGTGGTGCTGTTGCGTGGCTCAAACGAAATAAAAAATGGCACATGTTTATGCGGATCGGTTTCCCAATCGAGTGCAACCAACCCCTCGTGCCTTTGTTAATGTAGTACAACGGGTTCGTGAATCAGGTGACTTAAGACCTCACATATGGACGGCATGCCGGTGCTCCAAGACCTCACGATCAAATACAGGTCCGCACTGAAATACTTGTGGGGAGGATACTTTATAAAACAAGGTAACATTTTTTATTTTTTTTTTATTTTTACACACATATTTTGGTTTATCTTCCTTCTACAATCATTATCTGAAAATTAATGACTCAACTTCGAAGCGGTAGCAATGCCAAAAACCAGCACGATATAAATGTTAGACACAGGGTAATGTCGCAGCGCAATGGCAGTCGATCTTTCTCGACGCTGGTCAAGCGGATTGAAAAGAACTTCTCACACAGTAGCGTTCCGCCACTTACCTATCTGGATGGAACGATTCTATCCGACTCGAAGGCCAAGACGGAAGTGCTTGTCAAGATTTTTGCTGCCAACTCCAACATGGACGTCCCCCCCAACGCCAGAGTACCGTCAATACAAAGGGTTCCCTACACTATGCGGGAGGTGACGTTCAGGCATAAGACCGTAAGACGAGTACTCTTGTCGCTCGACATCATCAAAGCTTCTGGTCCGAACTTGCCATTGTACTGAAGAGGTGTGCAGCATCCATTTGTAACAAGTGACCCGTAACGTAACCGCGAACATGTTATGTTACGGCTAGTGGGGACGAATACTGTTGCATTTAACCGTAACCATTTTGACACGTGTAACCGTTGCAAGCCGAACCACCGCTTTTCGGTTTTCAGCCGTCGCATCAATGGACTGCTACGTTACGCGCGGCGACAAGTTTTGACGAGTTTATGGTATCGCGTATCCTTTAACCTGTTGCATTCGAGATTTTGTTGTCTTATTGTGAAGTTGTTATGGAGTAAGGAGAATATATTAAATTTCACAGAACATTACCATGCGAGAAATATAATTTGGGATCCTCAACATCCCGATCATTTTAACAAAATTAAGAAAGAAGATGCTTGGATGGAAATCGCTAAAGAAGTAGGAAGACCAGTAGAGCAATGTAAAAAGAAAATGGAAACCCTTTTAGCATCTCTTAGAAGAGAAGAAATGAAAATGAAGAAATCTATTGAAACTGGAAAAGGTAAGTACCTATAAATACATATGTGTGTAATATAGATAATTATGTACAGGGCAGTCCAGTGAAAAAAGTGAACAGAGTCGTTTTTTCTTTGCCTTCGGAATTTTCGCAAAAAATTGAAAAAGCAGTTTCACGTATTTTTATCCGGGGAATCCGAAAATGCCAAAGAGGAAACCATTGAGTCTCAAACAAAAAAAGTGCGAAACAATTATTTTTTTTTAAATTAAACGCCTTAATTTTATATTTTATCTTTATCTATTTTATTTTATATACGTATACTAAATGACATATAAATCCGAACACCCAGTTTAAATGGTTTTATTTTAATAAAAGTTGGTGAATGCATTTATCTTACTGTAAATAACAAGTGAAAAATTTTCAGCCTTATCAGTTGGACATTCCGGTTTTTATACTGCTTTTTTTTAATTCACTAACGCTCTAAAAATGAATATTTTAGCCGCAGTAAAGAATCAACGTTGGCGGATTTTGGTTCTTGACATCATTTACGATCGGTTACGATGCCTAGAGTACGGAGACCTGTACGATTTTGTCAACTTAGTGAGTTTGATAGGGGTCGTATAGTGGGACTTCGCGAAGCTGGACTTTCTTTTCGGGCAATTGCAGTTAGAATGCAAAGAAGTGTAGACACTGTGGTTAGGTGTTGTCAGGCATGGCTTCGAAAAGGCCGTACGCAAAGAGCAAGGGGCACTGGACGCCGCCGTAGAACAACAGACCGTGAAGATCGCCGCCTAAGATTATTGGCCTTAAGGGACCGTTTCTCCACTGCCAGGTCCATTGCAAATGAATGGTTTGCAGAAGTGTTTACCGACGAATGAGAAGTTTTGGTTTGTTTTCATACCGGCCACACTGGGCCTCCCTTTAACTCGAGAACACCGACGTAATCGCCTTGAGTGGTGCAGGCAACGGTCACTCTGGGATCAGGAATGGAACAGTATTGTCTTTAGTGACGAGTCTCGATTTTGTTTAGGCATGCACGATGGTCGTGCCAGGGTTAGAAGGCGACGTGGTGAAAGGAGGAATCTACAGTTTTTTGTTGAAAGACATGTTCATCACACTGTTGGAGTTATGGTTTGGGGTGCTATAGCTTATGGTTCCAGGTCACCTTTAATCTTCATCAGAGGTAACATGAACGCGCAGCGTTATATCCACGAAGTTCTAGAACCCCATCTTTTACCCTATCTTGACACCCTGGCAGATACAACTTTCCAACAAGATAATGCCCGACCACATGTTGCAAGAGTCACAATAGACTTCTTTCAACATAATGATGTCACATTTTTACCATGGCCACCAAGATCTACCGACTTATCCGCAATTGAGCACGTGTGGGATATGATGGGAGGAGATTGCTCAATTTGCAACGTCCTCCTCAGACTCTAGAAGCACTTCGAGAGGAGTTGGTGGTTGCCTGGAATGAGATACCACAGGAGGACATTGACCACCTGATCAGAAGCATGCCTAGGCGCGTTGGAGAATACGTAGCACATTAGGGTGCATCCACACATTATTAAAGGTCAGAGGGCTTTAAAGCAGTGCAATCATTTTGAAATTTTTATCATTTACTTATTATGCTTTTTAAGTACTTATACAAAATTTTATTAAAATAAAACCATTTAAACTGGGTGTTCGGATTTATATATCACTTAGTATATTTAAATTGCCAACTTATCTTTGTTCCTCTCTGATATAAAATTTATGCATGCCGGTTTGTTTTATATTTCAGTCTCAGCAGTTTGAATTTAAAACTTTAAACAAATTATATTTTACAAAGTAATAAGCAGATGTTTTGTATAAAATATACCTTTTGTGTACCTGATAATGTTTCAAACACAAATCGCTCAAATTATAAGATTAAAAAAAACGGTATACATTAAATAAATATGAAATACGTGAAACTGCTATTTTGAATATTCTCAGAAATACCGAGGCGAATGTAAACTGTTCTGTTTACTTTTCCCTTGACTTCACTGTGGTTTAATAAAATACAAAAGAAACAAAACTAGTTAATTGTTATTTACCAGTATGTTATGCTAATTGAAACTTTTCGATTTTCAAGGAACAGAAGAAGTTTACACAAGCACTTGGTTTGCTTTTACTAGTCTGCAGTTCATTTTGGATAAGAATAAGACAAAGCCGTCATTGAATACTGTAAGTATTTAATAACTTTACACATTATAACTATCTAAACTATGTCTTAACTGTTTATTACATCTAGGTATTCTTGAACAGTAACTTACAATTTCACATGATCTTTTCTTCTCTAAGCATACTGATTTTGCCACTCTATTTTACCTTCTTTAAGGAAATAATCGGGTAGTTCATCACGCGAATTTATAAAATTTGACTTTGCTCTACGTGGTATATTTCTCAGAGGTAATAATGAACTGCATTCATCGGATACCATTGCTCTCCAACTCCCATTTGTCAGGGTGAGGGATGTTCAGCGTTCTGTTTTCCATTTCTTTGTACAAGCAGGTACTAGCAAATATTCGACCGTCACATATTCGGCCTTGGCATCCTACATCCACAAATATAAAATTATAGCTAGCATCTACCACTGCAAAAAGAACTATGCTGAAAAATCCTTTATAATTGATGTATTCACTGCCACTATTTATGGGACATTGCAGTATAATGTGCTTTCCATTGGAAAATTGAGAAATATTTAGAAATGTACAATATTTCTAAATACAGTGTCATCCTATAGATACATTGAGAATTTGTATTTTGTTTTGAATTGCAGATGCATCTATGTGAATATGAAGAAGTTCGTCATCAAGAAGGAACTGGATCTACTGTTGAACATAAAGCATCGGCTAAAGTGGATGATCTTGCATCTCAAGCGAAAGAATCTAGCAACATTGCGGAGAGCCCCCAAATCAAAAGAATTATTCAGTCCTCGGGGAAGAACAGAAAAAAGGCAAAATCAACCATGTCTAGTGGTACCGAGAGTGGTACCGAACGCCTGGATCAAGCCTTCTAAATTCTCCAGTCCTCAGCCAAGCAAATCAATACCAATCAAGATGAATGTTACTGCTTTGGAAATTTTGTAGCTTCCAAACTTCGTGCATATGACTTATTTACAAAAAGCGCTATTGAAAATGATATTATAAATATATTTCAGATGGCTAATCAAGGCCGATATAATATCGCATATCCCCGTCTTCCTCATATACCCCATACAGTAGGTAACCCAGTCATTGTACCTGAAAACAACTCAAATAATCCTGGTTCCTCCCACTTGTCATACAATTCACAAAATACGTCTATCTATAATTCACAAAATTTAATTCCCACAGTACCATTACCAAGCACTTCTACGTCATCAGAGATGTCACACGGTTCATGGAATTTTCACGCCTATGACTCAGAAAATCTTTCTCCCTCACCTATTCCAGCGTGTTCTCCAAAGAATTCCACATATTCCGATGATTTCAATATTCAAGACACAGTCTAGATTTATACTAAGTGACATATAAATTCGAACACCCAGTTTAAATGGTTTTATTTTAATAAACTTTTGTATAAGTACTTAATGAAGCATAATAAGTAAATTATAAAAATTTCAAAATGATTGCACTGCTTTAAAGCCCTTTGACCTTTAATAATTTGTGGATGCACCCTGATGTGCTACGCATTCTCCAACGCGCCTAGGCATGCTTCTGATCAGGTGGTCAATGTCCTCCTGTGGTAACTCATTCCAGGCAACCACCAACTCCTCTCGAAGTGCTTCTAGAGTCTGAGGAGGATGTTGCAAATTGAGCAATCTCCTACCCATCATATCCCACACGTGCTCAATTGGGGATAAGTCGGGAGATCTTGGTGGCCATGGTAACAATGTGACATCATTATGTTGAAAGAAGTCTATTGTGACTCTTGCAACATGTGGTCGGGCATTATCTTGTTGGAAAGTTGGATCTGCCAGGGTGTCAAGATAGGGTAAAAGATGCGGTTCCAGAACTTCGTGGATATAACGCTGCGCGTTCATGTTATCTCTGATGAAGATTAAAGGTGACCCGGAACCATAAGCTATAGCACCCCAAACCATAACTACAACAGTGTGATGAACATGTCTTTCAATAAAAAACTGAGGATTCCTCCTTTCACCACGTCGCCTTCTAACCCTGACACGACCATCGTGCATGCCTAAACAAAATCGAGACTCGCCACTAAAGACAATACTGTTCCATTCCTGATCCCAGAGTGACCGTTGTCTGCATCACTCAAGGCGATTACGTCGGTGTTCTCGAGTTAAAGGGAGGACCCAGTGTGGCCGGTATGAAAACAAGCCAAAACTTCTCATTCGTCGATAAACACTTCGCATGCCAATAGGTCTTCCGTGTTCTGCAAACCATTAATTTGCAATGGACCTGGTAGTGGAGAAACGGTCCCTTAAGGCCAATAATCTTAGGCGGAGATCTTCACGGTCTGTTGTTCTACGGCGGCGTCCAGTGCTCCTTGCTCTTTGCGTACGGCCTTCTCGAAGCCATGCCTGACAACACCTAACCACAGTGTCTACACTTCTTTGCACTCTAACTGCAATTGCCCGAAAAGAAAGTCCAGCTTCCCGAAGTCCCACTATACGGCCCCTATCAAACTCACTAAGTTGACGAAATCGTACAGGTCTCCGTACTCGTAACCGATCGTAAAGGATGTCAAGAACCAAAATCCGCCAACGCTGATTCTCTACTGCCGCTGAAATATTCATTTTTAGAGCGTTAGTGAATTAAAAAAAAGCAGTATAAAAACTGGAATGTCCAACTGATAAGGCTGAACATTTTTTCACTTGTTATTTACAGTAAGATAAATACATTCACCAACTTTTATTAAAATAAAACCAATTAAACTGGGTATTCGGATTTATATGTCACTTAGTATATTTTATATGTAATGAAAATGTAGATAACACAACAAATGTGAATTACAGTACTAAGGAAAATGTCTGTATATAGTATGTCAACGTGTTAATAAAAAGTTAAACGTAAAACCTATCACTATTTATTATTTGTATTTTTTTTTTATTTTAATTATTTTCCCCAGCAATCATGCATATTACCACACATACATTTCACATAAATATAAAAAATACAAAGTGAATAAACAAAAAAATAATGAAATCAACAAAATAATATTTCTGAACTGAAAATTTTGAATAATACGATACAACTCACTTACCTGAATGTAGTTCTTGAGTGTGTCTATAAGGGCATCACATACTTCAGGGATGATTCGGCTTATTGACTGCTTAGATATTTTAAATAGATATTGGAGGCTAACATATGAGTCGCCGGTAGCCAAAAAACGGAGAGTTAGTGCCAACCTCTCCTGTGCTGGAATTGATTCACGAAATCTCGTGTCTCTTCTGGAAATCAATGGACCAATTGAATTTAGTAAAAATTCAAAATCAGTGGGATGCATTCTAGTGAAATTTTTATATAGCCCACTGATATGCTGGAATTTTGAATCCGCCAGCAAGCTTCATCCACTATAAATCTTCCTACACCAACGTTGCTTCTCAGAGCTCTCTTCCATGATGCCGCCGCGAGATGGGGTTGCCAGACAGACCCGCCTGACTGGCATCCTATCCTAACCGTGTCGAACTTCGTACAGAACTGGATGATACGACCGTTACTTTGTTCCGATGGTATCGAGATTGTGGTATAATCTACAAGAGGAATCTTTTCCCAGTTCTACTGACCTTAGGCAGTTCAAAAATCGTATTAACAAATTTTCTTTGGAATCATCATAGCAGCCGCGGTGTCCCGGAATTAAGGCTTCTGCCTGCGCGGCTGCTTCGATATAAAAAAGAGGTTAGTCATAGCAGATATTCTGAATGTTGTCAGTCATTTTGTAGACAAAGCCAGACTCTTCTCTGGATATCTGTCAGTGCGTAGTTATTATGATTTTGCGATAAATCTGATATACAAAACAAATGACTTTCTGACAATTTCAAGGCCTACTTAGGAAATTCTGTTTTTTAATAACTGTTTGGCAATGTCAATGTATGACATACATTTTTGGAATCAAAATCAAAAACTCTATTTATCTGTGTAAAAATTCAATATGGCGTCTATACGAAAAAATAAAGTTGATGCTAAAGAACAAGAGACGAGGCGTAAATCATAGCAGATGTTCAAAATGTCCGTTACTTTATAGGCAAAGCTTGACTCATCTCTGTCCTTTGTTCACTGCTCGATTTATTTCATATCTCTTCAGTATTCCAAGCTCTGTTGCTATATTCAATTCGAGGTCTGCTCTGGTAAACGAAACAAATGAAATCTGATAAGCTCAAGGCATACCTAGGAATGTCTGTTTTTCTAGAATAACAAAGGTACGGCAATGTCAATGTATGACCTATTATACATTTATTAAATTAGAATTCAAAACTGTGTTCGTCTACGCAAAAATTCGATATAGAAAGATAAAGTTGATGCTGGAGGGCAAGAGATGAAACTACGGATAACAAAATTAAATCTATTTTGGGAAAATTCGTTATTTTCCATCTCTATCCGGAAGTATTTTGAATTTTGAAACTTTCTAAGCGGCTTTTTGTAACTTACATAAATACGCATCTTTATCCCACTTCAAGCGATTTTTTAACGCTTCGGGGATCCCCATGGTGACGGTCGAATATGAAACCCAGTATATAAATCTCTCAATACACGTTAATTTAAATAAAAAGTAAGTAGCCCACTTAAACGCTGGCATAAAACTGTTACACAAATCTTATATAGAGCGGTCCATACACGTACCTAATGCTAGACGAACCATTCGTCCTTCTGGGCGTGTTGGAGCGGCGCGCCGTCTGCCAATGCCCCGCCTCCAGTATGATCGGGGGCGGTATTGCCATTGGCCGGCGCGTCACGCCTCACTTTGCCCGGCTGCAGTAGAGGCGGGCCCGGACCAGCGTGCTGAGGAACCCTAACGGGCCCGCAGGGCGGCGCCAGTTTCCCGACAGTTGATTTTGGTTACCGGCAGTGGGCGAGCCGCCAGTGGTCCGCGGTAGCGTCGTCGTGCTGCCCCCGCCTCCGATACCGCCCATGGCCTGCTTCATGGCGCCGTTAGACCCGTACATCTGCTGTACTGGAACAAAAACGGTCATTTCTATTTTGCCTTGACCCTTGAAATCAGGTCAAAGTGAAGATCAAAGCCAAACTCGTAGTTGAATTCAAGGTCAAATTGGGGACAATGTCAATCGTTAGTGCCAAATATAATCAATGATTACGTTGAATGTCAAGGCTCAGGCTACCATAAGATGACAGCACTTTTCTTTAATTTTGACAAAAAATCTTTCTAGTGCTGACCTTTTTGAGATCTAGAATAGCAAATATATATATATATATATATATATATATATATATATATATATATATTTTGAGACGTGGTCATTGTCGTCTAGACCAGTTAGGTGAAAAATTAAAGCTTCCGCCTTTTGTTGGGTACTTCGACAAAATTTAAGCAAAGAGGACTCTTTATACTTTTTTAATTCTCTCTAGCTTCCAGTGGACTTTGCCATCATCAAGCGACTTGATGATTGCACAAAATGGTGGTCATGGAATAATGAGTGAGATGAACCCTTTGACAGAAGGCCGAAGGTTGTCAATGTCTGTGTAGAAAGATGGAAAGAATTGTGAGCGTGTGCCAACGTTGCCAAATCACTTCAGATGATGTGATTTTCAGAATGTTATGTATGAAATTGTTAAACCGACCAGAGGCAGTTGAATTAAATATATTTTAATTAATGGGAAATTAAATTAACAATTATTATTAAATCGTGAGAAGAAAATTATTAGAATTTTAGTGGAATGAAGTTTATTGGTGGAATCGACCAAGAAACAGATTCCATTTATGGTTGTGAAGAGTCAAAATTTGGGGAGATATGTAAGTTCTCCAATTTTTCGCAGTTTAGCAAATATGAGTAAATGACACTCAGTTGCTTAACATCTGTCTTTTTGTTGATACAGTTGTTATTCATGAAAATGTGGGACATTTCCAGGAATAAACGTTTGGAAAGGTGTTTTTCTTTATCAAGATCTTTGATACTTGTGTAATTCATAGAATGCTCTGTTGTGTTAACATGAGATGCTAGAGCGCATCTTTCAGGATGAAGCCTAGAATCACTTTTGTGTGATGTAATCCTTCCTTTAAGAGATCTGGAGGTCTGACCTATGTATATTTGGTTGCAGTTGTTGCAATTGATGGAGTAGACTGTGTTGGTTACGCCAAGCAGCGGGACTCTGTCTTTCATTTTGAAAAATGCAGTATAGTGAGGACGGATTTGCAAGCAATTCGAAAGCTCAAAGGACTGCACAATCTGATCAGCTTAGGGGCCAGTTCCTTGATATAGGGCAGGACAGCAAAACCAGGTCTGGAGTCCGGGTTGGCGCTTGTAATGTTTGAATTGATGCTATTGTTGGGAATTACATCAGTTCCGTTCTCTAGAATCTTTCACCAACATTATTACATTCCTCTTTCATAACAATTATTTCTCTTTCAACAACAAAATATATTCTCAAACACATGGTTGTCCTATGGCATCTGTTCTATCACCAATTTTGGCAGAATATGTCATGGATGATCTGCTTGATACTGTTATTCTGACGCTACCCTATAACCTCTTCCTCATAAAAAAATACGTAGATGACATTATTTTATGCCTCCCCTCCATAGGTCTGGATGGTATTGTCAGAGAATTCAACAGCTATGACCCCTACATCCAATTTACCATTGAAAAAGAAGATGAGAACCTGTCTGTCCCCTTTCTACACACAAGACTCATCCGCACCATCAACAATAGTTTATTGGTGGACTGGTACCAGAAACCTATGGCCTCAGGTCGGTTTCTCAATTTTAGGTCATACCATAAACTAGGGATTAAAATCAACTTGGTAAAACAGATGAAAACAAGGGTAATCAGCATCTCAGATAATACTTTCCACACCTCAAATTTACGTAATCTATCAAAACTGTTCATCAATAATGGTTATCCGAAGTGTCTGATTAACAAGATCTTAATTAGTTCACCTTCCAATATTTTGCCGAACTCTGATGATGCAGGTAATAGTCGCACAACCCCTAATAACGGAACTGATGAAATTCCCAACAATAGCATCAATTCAAACAGTACAAGCATCAACCCGGACTCCAGACCTGGTTTTGCTGTCCTGCCCTATATCAAGGAACTGACCCCTAAGCTGATCAGATTGTGCAGTCCTTTGAACTTTCGAATTGCTTGCAAATCCGTCCTCACTATAAACTGCATTTTTTCAAAAATGAAAGACAGAGTCCCGCTGCTTGGCTTAACCAACACAGTCTACTCCATCAATTGCAACAACTGCTTGGCACACGCTCACAATTCTTTCCATCTTTCTACACAGACATTGACAACCTTCGGCCTTCTGTCAAAGGGTTCATCTCACTCATTATTCCATGACCACCATTTTGTGCAATCATCAAGTGGCTTCACGATGTAATGCTTTCATGTTTTTAAAAAAATTTTAATCTGTTTTTAACTTGTTCTTGTCATATTTTATATAAATTTGACCATTGTACCATCTATCCAGCTTTCACCATGTTACTGGACGTTTCCCTCATCCTATACGTAAACAACAATTAGCAACATCCTCACATACTACTGTAAGTTAAGTCAATTTAAATTCATTTTACACTATTGTTGCTACTGTTATCATTGTAATTGCAGCTCCTGATGATGATGGCAAAGTCCATTGAAAGCTAGAGGGAATTAAAAAAGTATAAAGAGTCCTCTTTGCTTAAATGTTGTCGAAGTACCCAACAAAAGGCGGAAGCTTTAATTTTTCACATATATATATATATATATATCAGTCAATTGTTAATTGGGCAATTGGCAAATTTTTAGGCTTAAGTTGACTATTTTGACGATAAAATCAAGCTTTCGGCATTCTCCATGGAGCCTTCATCAGGATTCTGAAAACACAATTGTGATGCTAGCAAAGAAAACAGGACAGATTTAGATTGTCAAACAACTTACTCGTCGTTGAGGTTGCAGCCACAAGGTGTTTCAAAACGAACGTAGAGAAGATAGAACTCGTAATAAAGATAAAAACAAAGGGACGGAGACATTGGGCTTGTTGATAATGACAGATACCTTCGTTAAATATGTTCGGGTGTATTGATATTCTTATATTATTTATACTTATTACGAGTTCTATCTTCTCTACGTTCATTTTCAAACACCTTGTGACTGCAACATCAACGACGAGTAAGTTGTTTGACAATCTAAATCTGTCCTGTTTTCTTTGCTAGCTTCACAATTGTGTTTTCAGAATCCTGATGAAGGCTCCATAGAGAATGCCGAAAGCTTGATTTTATCGTCAAAAGAGTCAACTTAAGCCTAAAAATTTGCCAATTTCCCAATTAACAATTCATTGTATTTTGTGCCCAACTGGTCGTTAGCTTTGGCAATGACTACTGCTCAAGTTATATATGTATATACTCGTATATATATATATATATTATATATATATATAGGTGAAAAATTAAAGCTTCCGCCTTTTGTTGGGTACTTCGACAAAATTTAAGCAAGGAGGACTCTTTATACTTTTTTTATTCTCTCTAGCCTTCAATGGTCTTTGCCATCATCATCAGGAGCTGCAATTACATTGATAACCGTAGCAACAATAGTGTAAAATGAATATAAACTTTCGCTTTAAATATTTTTTAATCTGTTTTTAATTTGTTCTTGCCATACAGCTGTGCGTAGTTTGTATAATTTTGACCATTGTACCATTTATCCAGCTTTCACCATGTTACTGGGTGTTTCCCTAATCCTTAACGTAAACAACAATTAGCAACATCCTGACATACTACTGTAAGTTAATTTATATTCATTTTACACTATTGTTGCTACTGTTATCAATGTAATTGCAGCTCCTGATGATGATGGCAAAGACCATTGAAAGCTAGAGAGAATAAAAAAAATATAAAGAGTCCTCCTTGCTTAAATCTTCTCGAAGTACCCAACAAAAGGCGGAAGCTTTAACTTTTCACCTAACTGGTCTACACGACAATGACAGCGTCTCAAGAAACAATATATATATATATATATATAGATATATTTATATGTATTCAGGGTGGCCCATCCATGCGTGGACTAAATATTACTCATAAACAGATACATTTTGGGAAAATTTATTTATGGGATGTTATGCATGATATTTGAGGGCACATTTCTAAAATATTGGCCATTATACAGAGTATCCCAATTTCGACCTGTATGTCAAAGTTGTGATTTTTTAAATGGAATGCCTCAAATTTTGCATATTTGGATAAACCAATTCAAGAGAAGAAAATTGATATAACATACTATGTGGTTTTGGTAGTTAGCTACTGAGATATAAGATGTTTTGTCTAGAAAAACCCTCTACTTCGACAACCCCTCAGTCCGCCATTTTGAAATTTGGAGTGCTGAATTTGATATCAAGAAAAAACTTACACACCTCAGCTTTTATCTTATTTGCTACTTTTTCGAATTTTAAATTTTTGCTCATACAGGGTGGTCAAACACGCAAATTGTAGTTATTCTCAAAAATTTCAAATGCATCACCCAATTTTTTTAAACCTTTTTTTTTGATACTAGACACATAAGGGTTTTTACGGCTATGTTTTCGGTTATTAGCACGTCTTTTATGGAACGGCTTAATTCCCTAAAATATCGCATCATCCTTGGAAACAAACAAATTGTTGATTAGTTACAAACTGTCAAAGCTAGCTTTGCGAGCATTATAGTAAGAACGTGTTTGAAAATGAATTTTTCTAAAGAAGAAATGGTGAATATGGTGTTCGTTTGGGTGAAGCCCAAAGAAATAGTTTCCTATCTTTTCGCATTTATAAGCAACGGTACCCTAATATGCAACATCCAAGGCCGGAAGCATTTTCCACACCACGAGAACGTTTTGAATCAAGTGGAGCAGTGGAATATAATAAAAAATGTATAAATAATTCAAGTCTCACCAATGAGGCGAATCAGTTGGAGGATATATTAAAGTTGCAGGAAAATCCCCATTTAAGTGCATGGCAAATTGGAACAGAAACTGATATATACGGAACGTCTGTCCAAAGGATTATTCACAAGCATAGGTACCATCCATATCACCTGTGCTTGCATCAAGACGTTCGTCCTAAGGATTTCGCAGCTCGAATGGAGTTTAGTAGAATAATGCTAGATAAAGTGAGTGAAGACACTACCGGAAAATATGAACGAAAGGATTAAGGATGCTTTTCTGAACGTAAAGGAACACATGCTGAGGGATGTGTAACGGTCACTTATCCAAAGACTACGGCTGTGTATTCAACATGGTGGAGATATTTTCGAACAGGTTTTGTAGTGATAGTTGTTTGTTTATGTTGTTATAGTTTTTTCTCTATTACGCTTGAAGCTGATTTATAATGTTCTCACTATTATTAGTTTTTACGTCAAATCTGTACTCTTAGTGGCAATATGGAACTAGCCCACTGTTTGTCTTTTGTTTCCATGGATGATGTGATTTTTTCCCTTAATTTTGGTGTGATGTTCTTTTAAAAGCTTGATAACACAAAATCTAGTGGTGTTATTAGAATCAAACCTCATACCAATAAAAGCTTATAAAAAATTGAATCCAAACTTGCACAAATATACAGAGTAATGCATTTTAAATTTTTGAGTAAAAGTACAATTCGCATTTTTGACCATCCTGTATGGGCAAAAATGAAAATTCGAAAAAGTAATAAATAAGATAAGAGCTGGGGTGTTAAAGTTTTTTCAATACAAAATTCAGCACTCCAAATTCCAAAATGGCGGATTGACGGGTTGCCGAAGTGGACGGTTTTTCTGGACAAAACGCCATACATCTCAGTAGCAAATTATTATTAATAACCTGATAAATAACCAAAACCCCATAGTATGTTATATCAGTCTTCTTCTTTTGATTTTGAATTGGTTTATCCAAATATGCAATCAAATTTGAGGCGTTCCATTAAAAAAATCACAACTTTGATATGTAGGTCAAAATTGGGACACCCTGTATAATTGCCAATCTTTCAGAAATGTGCCCTCAACTTTCATGTATAACATGACAAATATAGATTTTCCCAAAATGTATTTGTTTATGTGTAATACTCCGTCCACACATGAATGGGCCACCCTGTATATATACATTTGTTTTTGCTTTCATCTTGAGGGACCTCTTGTACAATAGTCCAGCCTTTCTCATCATTTTACACCCACCTGATTTTTCAACACTTTACGTATACTCAGTGACTTTAGAAGTGTTACACCCAGAAATTTTGCAACTTAGTTTTTTGGCGATGAGGTAGTCTTATATCAAGAACGAAGCGATAAAATTCTCACGAAATTATATTGGCAAGTAATAAGAAAAAAAATTAATAACGTGTTGGGTCGGCTTGTAGCTGATTTTTTTTTGTAGCTAAATACACTCCTGTATACTCTAGGTATCGACTAAATAAAATGATCGATGTCTGGTTGTAGCACCTAATTCCAAGGAACTCTAACATCGTGGATTAGCTGTGGCAGAGTCTGTGACGGATTGTGTAAAATGGATATTATCCTCCCCATCATATCCCATACATGTCCGACGGGATTTAAATCCGGTGAGCGGGCTGGCCACGGCAAAACGTCAACGCGTGCTCCTTGAAGAAGAAGTCCGTAGTATGATAGCCCCTCCAGACTCACGGCAAGAAGTCTCGCGCGAGAAGGTGTCTACACTCAGCGAATGTGATACTCTTCTCTTCTCTCACCCGAGACACCCTTTGACTCGGGCGAAAATACCGCCACCGATCGGAGAGCAGGCGAGCCCAAGAGTGAGACCGGCGAGCAACAGATCACATTCACGCTGCTCGGGTGTTCTCGCCGTGAGTCTGGAGGGGATATGACGGGCAAAATAGGGACGTGCGTTTTCTTGCTAAAGAAGGACGTGTGAAGAGTCGTCAAGATACGGCAGCAAAGTGATTTGTGGAACATCATCAACATAACGCATATTGCTCTGAACAGAGAAGGGGTGATCGGCTACCATATGCAATAGACCCTCAAACCATTACTCCAACAGTCCTGTGTATACTTTATCTGAAGTCACTTGAAACACTGTGAAATACCGGGTGCGTTTTATATATCTATATTTAACACGCTCTGTTGCTGCAAAAATCGCAGCAAATATCCCCCGTATAAGATCAAAGGCAGTTTCACCGGTCCACGTGGAGTAAAGCACGCCTATGCGTGGACATAGCCAATGAGAAAGCGTGTATTTCAGAGCTCCGAACAAGTGCAGGTGGCTACTGAAAATTGAAACAGTTTAGCCAGTGCCGTGTAGCGGTGAATAAACGTGTTTTCTTTAGTCTGTCCGTGTTTTTTCATAGATTTTATTAGTTTGTGTGTTTTTGACTTTTGAATACTCAGTTTACTTGTTGATTTAATTGTTGTGTTGATTGTTCTTGTGTGTCCTAAATATGGCTCTTTGGAGACCTTGGGAAAATGCTCCAAGCCAAGAGGAGATAGTTGATGAACCTGTGCAGGCAGAATTCTTTCATAAAGATTTAGAGGAACAGACCCAAAGAGTAATCCTAAATATGTATGATTGTCTGAAAAACGAAAATCCAGATTCCTCGCAAAATCAAATTTTAAACAGAATTTGTATCCTGACAAAAATCAGTCGGTCTACCATTTATCGGGTTATAAAAAGGTGAGATGTAGTCAACCATTCCTTCCACAGAAAGCGCATAGGGCAAAAATTAAAAAGAATAGACGTGGGTTTTCAGGAAGATATTCGTCGTATAATATACGGATTTTATAAAGAAAATTTGGTGCCCACGTTGGAAATGATACGGGATAAATTGAAAGATTATCCTGAAGATTTTTATAATTACAAATGCTTAGACTCACTGCACTGTATTGTAAAACTGTGTGGTTTTCAATACAAAAAATTAGATAAAAGAATGGTGATTATGGAGTCGTCTCGAATCGTTGAATTGCGCCAAGAATGTTTGCACAAAGTTAAAATCTATAGAGAGCAGAAAAGAAATCTGATTTACCTGGATGAAACGTGGTATGATACCCATGATGTTGTGCAGTACGGCTGGGTTGACGACAGCAACAAGTGCATTTTAAATGCACCATGCAGTGAAAATGGATTTATACCTAATGCCTTGCTGTTATCTGCCAAAAATATCAAAGAATCATGTGCCGACTATCATGAGGACATGACCTCCGACTTATTTGAAAAGTGGATAGAGCAGCAGTTAATACCAAACATTTCCCCAAATTCAGTGATTATTATGGACAATGCGCCATACCATTCCCGACAGAAAAACAAAATTCCGAATACAGGCACGAAAAAACAAGACATTATTGATTTTATGAAGGATAAGGGAATGGAAATACCACAAAAATCAACAAAGCCATATTATTGGATCTTATTAAAAGACAAAAATTTGAAAAAGAGTATGTTGTTGACAATCTGCTTCAGCAAAATGGCCGTCTACCTCCCTATTACTGCATTTTTAACCCGATTGAGTTGGTCTGGGCTGCTTTAAAAAAAAGTAAGAAAACATAATCAGACCCCTCAATTAAGTGAATCGCTATTGGCCACAATAAGAGATGCAGTATCTCATATTGCTGCCACAGACCTATGGAAGCAGTGTTCTAGGCATATTATTGAAAAAGAAAATGAATATTGTGTTTTGCCTCCTGTAAATCCCGTTGTAATTCCTCTACAAGATGACTCTAGCGACAGCTCCGAAGGCGAGGATGATATATAAATACCTATAATGTAAGTCTTTATATACCTTTTTATATACCTACCTGCTATGTAAATATTTGCCTATGTCAAACGGTGGAATTCTGTAATTTTCCCATTTCTTAACTTTCAGTCAACATAAATTAAACTCCCAATATAAGTATTTTTTATCCCAAATCAAAAAAATAAGAAGATAGTAAAATCCATTTATTGTGCTCGTAAAAACATTATTATTATCATCGTTCTAAATAAATGACCGCACGCCTATGATACGTCATGAAATTACAAAGGACGCGCCGACCAAAGGTTTTTATGCTATTTCAAGTAACTTCAGATCAAGTATACATGCCTCTCAACAGCAAATCCAATATCAGGCCGTTCTCCACGGCGGCGTCTTACCCTTCTACGATCATAGTGCGTACCTAGAGAGAATCGCGATTCTTCGCTGAAGTTGACATTATGCCATTCTGCCTCCCAATGTTGCCGTTCTCTGCTCCAGTTCAAAAGTTGCCGACAGTAGTCCGCAGTCACGGGAAGCACTAACCGTGGATGGTATGAAAAAAGTCTAAAGGCTCGAATGCAGCGATAGGGTGTTCGCATAGTAACAGGTCTAGCTTCTCTTCCAAACAGTGATCTGACGCATAGTAGCAAAACGGTTACTTGTCTGACGAGCGTATCTTGACGCACTGTGGAACGCCTTGGTGGCACAGTTGGCCTTCTTCGTGTTCCTCTACCTTCTTCTATCCACACACGACACACACGCATTACCGTCATTGCAGCACAATTAACACGGCGGCCAATTTCACGATAGGACAAACCAACATGTCGATAGGCTATAATTCTACCCCTGTCTAAGTTGCGAACATGGTGATAATTTGGACGTCTTCTAGGCCGAGGAATTTTATTATACTTAACACTAGTAAATGAAAAGACAATGAGTAAAAATATCTGTACTAATCAGCTCTCAGGAACAGCATGCTTTAAATATAGTCATTATGTTGCCAAAAAACAACAAATTTTTTTGTCTGTGTGTAACACTACCTATGTCACTGAGTATACAGGGTGTTTCAGTTTATTGTTGCATAACTTTAAGATTCGATAAAACCTTTAAAATTAATGCATAAAGTCTATATAAACATGGGTCGAAAAATGCGTGTCTTTCGAAATACAGGGTGTTTAAATTTACTTTCTAAAATAGTTTTTTTTAAATATTTCGAACAATATTTGATGTATAACAGTGAAAATTGATATACAAGGGTTTTTTGGTACGACAAAACGAACCATGGGCATAGTTTTACTATAGGCGCTAGAGGGCGCTCTCTACTGTACCTGTAGTGTATTAAAATGACCGAAAAAATTTTCTTAGTGCAATTTTTTGCTTTTTGAATAAAAAACTGATTCTTCGCACTTTTCAACATAAAAAAGCTCTCTTGTGAATGTTCGTTATAGTTAGCCGTTTTTTAGATATTTCGATTTTTAAGGTTCGATGCATTTTTAATTATTTATGATAAAATAACGTTAAAAAGTCAGTGTCTCGATGATTTTTAGAAGTAGGCTGTGCCTGCAAATATTTTTGAAATTGAAAGCAGAATAAGGTTAAACGTCAATTAGTTGACAGTTAGTTTTGTTGTTTGAAAATGCCATTTTTATTGTCCAATCAAGAGTTAGTGCATAATCATTTTGTGTATGGCTTTGTAAATGGAAACGCAGCAGAAGCAGCCAGAGAATACGCACGAAGATTTCCAAACAGACGACATCCAACTCGCTCAGTATTTGTAAGAGTGCATCGCCAAATAATTGAAAATGGTTTTGGAAATCTCCAAAGGGATCAAAACATAAATGTTCGTTAGCGCAGATTTACCCGTATGATTCTGCGTGAGTTTGATAGAGATCCGACCACAAGTGCTAGGAGAGTTTTTGATGCCTTGGGAATTTCAGCAAGCCATGTTCACCGTGTTCTTAGAAATGACCATAGACGTCCTTACCATTTGCAACCTGTGCAAGGACTACAGCCAGGGGACGGAGAACGAATAATCACATTTTGTCAGTGGATTCTTGATAGAACTGATAATAATAGGGAGTTTTTAAGTAACGTTTTATGGACCGATGAGTCATGCTTCACTAGACGTGGAGTGGTAAATTTTCATAATCAACATATTTGGTCGCATAAAAATCCGCATGCAGTTCGGGAAAGAAATTTTCAGCATGAATTTAGTGTGAACGTGTGGATTGGTATCTACCGTAATCGACTATTTGGACCCTACCTTTTGCCTGCAAGGTTAAATGCTGCGACCTTCTTGGAATTTTTAAAAGCTGAACATGCAAATATGTGGGATGATGTTATGTTAGATTTAAGAAGATTGGCCTGGTTCAGGCTTGATGGTTGTCCAGCTCATTATTCGAGAATAGTTAGAAACTGGCTGGACGAAAATTATCCAGAAAGATGGATCGGCCGGATCCCCTGACCTAAATCCATTAGATTTCTTTGTGTGGGGATTTCTAAAAGACAAAGTGTACCAGACTCCCGTAACCACAAGAGATATGCTAATAGACAGAATCAGGAATGCATGTGATGAAATAAGGCCTTATTTGAATAATGCTATACCACGTTCGATCATTCGTAGATGTGAATTGTGTATTGAACAATTGGGTTTACATTTCGAGCAACTACTTTAGATTTTGTATGTTTGTCCTAACTATCCAATAGCATTTTAGTTGTAAGTAATTAATTTAATTTGTTAAAAATAATATTGGAAAATTAAGCAAATTAATATTCTTTTTTTTTTTGGAGTTAGGAATTATTGCTGTGTTTAAAAACACAATCTAAACGATCATCTTAATTGCGTGTAATGCCCAAATAGAAAATGTAAAAAAAAATATTATTTTCCCATAAGTAATTAAAAATGCATCGAACCTTAAAAATCGAAATATCTCAAAAACGGCTAACTATAACGAAAACTCACAGGAGAGCTTTTTTATGTTGAAAAGTCGAAGAATCAGTTTTTTATTCCAAAAGCAAAAAATTGCACTAAGAAATTTTTTTCGGTCATTTTAATACACTACAGGTACAGTAGAGAGCGCCCTCGTGGTTCGTTTTGTCGTACCAAGAAACCCTTGTATACCAATTTTCACTGTTATACATCAAATATTGTTCGAAATATTTTAAAAAAACTATTTTAGAAAGTAAATTTAAGCACCCTGTATTTCGGAAGCCACGCATTTTTCGACCCATGTTTATATAGACTTCATGCATTAATATTAAAAGTTCTATCGAATCTTAAAGTTATGCAACAATAAACTGAAACACCCTGTATATTTTCTATAAATATTATTTGGAGGCATTTGTCATCGCTGTATTTGTGCTCTAGTTATCACCAAAAGACTAATGTCCCTTTTGGAAAAAATATTTTACATGAAAAACTTACGTGAGTAAGAAGCGTTCTGCTGTTGGATACCTCTACCGTTGTGCCAACCCCTCCGACATATACAAATTGACACAGCCACTATCATTACTAAGAGTACTAATAAGGTACTGATTAACAAAACGACAAACCACGTCACTTCCATACCCATGATGGTCCCGGTGTCGTTGTCTGCAACAAAAAAAATAAAAAATATTAGGAAAATGTTGACGTAAATTTAACTGTATGTATTGATATATATATTTCTGACTAATAGAAGTCGGTATGTATGTATGTATCATAATTAGCATATCTATCGTAATTAAACAGATTAAGTCAAATACAACGACTGTTACTGTTCGTGTGCCACAGGGGCCAATTTTAGGACCGATTTTATTCAGTCCATACATTAACGAGTAGGTAGTTGCTTTGATGGTGCCAAATTAAAATTATACAGGTTGAACTTGAGTCATTAATTTTCAGATAATGATTGTAGAAGGAAGATAAACCAAAACCAAAATATGTGTGTAAAAATAAAAAAAAATAAAAAAAAATTTTTACCTTGTTTTATAAAGTATCCTCCCGACAAGTATTTCAGTGCGGACCTGTATTTGATCGTGAGGTCTTAGAGCACCGGCATGCCCTTCCCTGTGAGGTCTTAAGTCACCTGATTCACGAGCCCGTTGTACTACATTAACAAAGGCACGAGGGGTTGGTTGCACTCGATTGGGAAACCGATCCGCATAAACATGTGCCATTTTTTATTTCGTTTGAGCCACGCAGCAAACACCACTATTCACTCACGCGTTACCGACTGACACATTGACTGAATAAAAACATCGTGATCAGCGTTTCAAATTCTTTCGCTTTTTTGTTTCCGATGCGATGAACCGATAAGGCGGATTATATCCGTTGTTGCCAAACACGAGCACATAATATTATTATTGAGACAGGGCGGTACTCAAACTTCTAAAGGGCTATAACTTTGTTACTTTAATTTTACCAGAAAAATGTTAAAGGAAAAAAACATTTCTTTTGATCAGATCTACTCACTGTTAAAATAAATGACTCAACTTCGAAGTTACCCTGTATACTGACGTCACATCCGCGTTGCTATTATATGATGAGCTTCTAACCAGTAGATGTAACACCCTGTTAGACGTTTTAGACAATTGATTTGCTGAACATCAACTGTTTCTAAATTAAAATGAAACAAAAATATTACGGTTCCACAATCCGCAAAAGAAACTAATACCATTAAATTTCAAAGTCAAGGATGCACCAGTGCCAATATAGGATGATGTGAAGTTTTTGGGGATTTATCTAGTTGTAGCTTGCAATTCTAAAGCAGACTGTGATATGTTGCTTCGAAGCTAAATTCTGCATTTGCAATAATAGATTTAGAGGCTGTACTAACACAATGTCAACTGGTAGTGATATATCACGCTCAAGTAAAATCCAGGCTTCCAAAACAAGTATTGCATTGTTTGGCAGGAGTTAAAAGTATGAACCACTAACTTTGCCTCCATTATCACACCACAATCAGCACAAATTCATTGTGAATAATGAGTTGCATAATTTTGCTACAAGGCAAAGAGGACAGTTGCATGTTTCTTATGCTGAATATAGAATAGCAGTATGTCTACAAACATATTGGATCCCAAGATTTTTAATAGGCTCCCAACCTAAATTAAAAATATCCAAACGGTAAACTATCTTAAAAAAGATTTAAAGATGCATCTTCAAGAAAATTGCTACTACTCTGTCTCCGACTTTGTTACTACGAATGTTGATTTATTCTGTGATACGAAATCCTATTGTTGTATTTTCATGTCTTTCTGATAATAAATGTTGTTATTATTATTATTATAATTATTATTACAAATTAGCAATTATTTTGCTAAGCAACCATATTTTCGTGTTAAACATTTTTTGCCTCTAAAGCTTTTGGATATACTCTAATTTATACTAAGTGACATATAAATCCGAACACCCAGTTTAAATGGTTTTATTTTAATAAAATTTTGTATAAGTACTTAGTGAAGCATAATAAGTAAATGATAAAAATTTCAAAATGATTGCACTGCTTTAAAGCCCTTTGACCTTTAATAATGTGTGGATGCACCCTGCTGTGCTACGCATTCTCCAACGCGCCTAGGCATGCTTCTGATCAGGTGGTCAATGTCCTCCTGTGGTATCTCATTCCAGCCAACCACCAACTCCTCTCGAAGTGCTTCTAGAGTCTGAGGAGGACGTTGCAAATTGAGGAATCTCCTACCCATCATATCCCACACGTGCTCAATTGGGGATAAGTCGGGAGGTCTTGGTGGCCATGGTTTCAATGTGACATCATTATGTTGAAAAAAGTCTATTGTGAATCTTGCAACATGTGGTCGGGCATTATCTTGTTGGAAAGTTGGATCTGCCAGGGTGTCAAGATATTGTAAAAGATGAGGTTCTAGAACTTCGTGGATATAACGCTGCGCGTTCATGTTACCTCTGATGAAGATTAAAGGTGACCTGGAACCATAAGCTATAGCACCCCAAACCATAACTCCAACAGTATGATGAACATGTCTTTCAACAAAAAACTGTGGATTCCTCCTTTCACCACGTCGCCTTCTAACCCTGGCACGACCATCGTGCATGCCTAAACAAAATCGAGACTCGTCACTAAAGACAATACTGTTGCATTCCTGATCCCAGAGTGACCGTCGGTGTTCTCGAGTTAAAGGGAGGACCCAGTGTGGCCGGTATGAAAACAAGCCAAAACTTCTCATTCGTCGGTAAACACTTCGCATGCCAATAGGTCTTCCGTGTTCTGCAAACCATTCATTTGCAGTGGACCTGGTAGTGGAGAAACGGTCCCTTAAGGCCAATAATCTTAGACGGCGATCTTCACGGTCTGTTGTTCTACAGCGGCGTCCAGTGCCCCTTGCTCTTTGCGTATGGCCTTCTCGAAGCCATGCCTGACAACACCTAACCACAGTGTCTACACTTCTTTGCACTCTAACTGCAATTGCCCGAAAAGAAAGTCCAGCTTCCCGAAGTCCCACTATACGGCCCCTAAGAAACTCACTAAGTTGACGAAATCGTACAGGTCTCCGTACACTATGCATCGTAACCGATCGTAAAGGATGTCAAGAAACAAAATCCGCCAATGTTGATTCTTTACTGCGGCTGAAATATTCTTTTTTAGAGCGTTAGTGTATTAAAAAAAGCAGTATAAAAACCGGAATGTCCAACTGATAAGGCTGACAATTTTTTCACTTGTTATTTACAGTGAGATAAAGACATTCACCAACTTTTATTAAAATAAAACCATTTAAACTGGGTGTTCGGATTTATATGTCACTTAGTACACATCCTACACTAAAACATTAAAAACCTAATTTTGCTTTGGTACTTACTTTGGCATAGGGTTGTAGAAGATTCGTCCGATCCATCAGCGCAGTGGTTGATGCCATCACAGACTAATTCTGTCGCTATGCAGAATTCTCTAAGAGTACATCTAAATTCTGTACATGCGTGTTCTGAAAATAAACCAAAAGACTGTATTTAGAGATATAGTGTATGATGGCCTCTTACTACTATATTTTTGGCACGGCGCGATGCTGCATCATCGTGGAGGCCACTGCCGTCTGTGCAATGGGTAACACACTCCAACTGGTCTGCGGTGGTGTTGTCACTGACACACCGCTGCAGGAGAAATATTTATATATTCTGGCAATGTTTGGATATTAGGAGTACGTAACCACTTTAGCGTTCTGCTATGCTTTTGTAAATGATGATTTTCTTATATCTTCACATACATTTTTCTGAATTTTATGATCCTTAAATGTACCACCCATCTCGCCTAACCTTTAATTTATGTTACTGCGTTTATGACGGTTTTCTGAATATTTCTTCAAGTATAATCACCCACTTGTGACGCATTGATATACAACAGACACGAACTGACAAACCGACATAAATGAGAA
Source organism: Acanthoscelides obtectus (assembly GCA_963669975.1). Lineage (NCBI taxonomy): Eukaryota > Metazoa > Arthropoda > Insecta > Coleoptera > Chrysomelidae > Acanthoscelides > Acanthoscelides obtectus. The sequence continues at coordinate 86,380,231 of CAVLJG010000008.1, forward strand.
TCACGGGCTAGCGTGATGCAGATATATTTAAGCAACAGAAAACATGTGAACCAAAGTTCGAATATTATCGCGAGATGAGTACTTCTATCGTTTAGATTTATTATATTTCAAAAAATAATTTATAGGCGGTGGAAATAAAATCGCTGAAATTCCTGCTTATTTTCATTGGTTGCAGGGGATGAAAAGTGTAGGTCGGAAGCTGTATGTGGTTAATGGTTGTAAATTTTACATATTTGGAATCAGTGAAAGACCTGATATGACTGAGAACCTGCTGGTCTCAGTAATACTATGTACCTGTTAGTCATAATGAGTCACACATATGTTCCCTACATCTGTCATGGAAACAGAAATATGATAATTTGCTTTATATAGTTTGACATGTAGAGGCCGACGATTCATCGTACCCCAGTGAACCTACCAAAACCGTTCATTACCGAAACTGTTGACAGCAAAGTTTTGTTGTCATGTGCTCATCTGGAAATTCATTAAATTCATCTAAAGGAGTCATTTTCATAATGACCGTTTGAGTAATATTTTATTACATTTATGAAAATGTATATTATGCATTTTCAAACCTGCATTCAACGTTGAGAACACCAATTAAATCTTTAAGTGAAATTTGTCTATATGCCTATTGAATAAAACACACAAATCCAGTATCCCGTACACAACCCGACAGCACCTACTGCTTCAAAGCACAAGTATCGCGCTTATCAATACAACGTTGCAACCGACTACAAGTTTCAAAATTAAATGACACATTTTGAGTATTCCGCAAATATTTCAGACTTCCGAAAAGATAATTTTGATTTGTGCGTGTAATTCCGAATAAGTCTGTTACCAGATACCAGTTTGAGTCTTGTTAATGAAATAAAAGTAATGTATGCGTCTAAATACAGTACAGCGTTAAAGCTGCTTTATGACTTTTAACATATGTATTTTTCAATCGATATCCATCAAAAGTTACTCTTTAGCGCTGTACTGTCGCTAGACGCGCTCAATAATAGCAACAGTGTGATTTAAAAAAAATCACTGATATTATCGTTTTATGCAACAGTGTGATCTAGAAATGATCACTGATATTACCGTTCTATGGTTTGCTATCGCTGGATGCGAGGGGCAAACAATAATACAAATCTTAAAATATAAGTCAAACCTCAAGACGCGGCAACATCGTCACACATTTTGCCGATGTACAAAGAAAGCACACATGCACAGGTTTTCTACCCGCTTTCTTCTGCGGCGCGGATAACGGAAAGGAGGTGAGTTGGAAACTGTTCAAAAATCTACCCCATAAACGGCACACTGTATGTTCTAGACGAAGAAATATAGTGAAAAGTGTTTATGACGCACTCCGAACACGAGTTTCAGAGCAACAAGTAAGAGATATCGTTCAATTTTGTAGCGATATGACAAAGATATCACTATCTACCATTTTAAGAATTATAATTAAAAAACGTAATGTATGTTCGGTGGTAGCAAAAACAGGGATGTAAACGAGTGGTTTTAAATGATGATGTTAAATACACAATCTGTCGGAAGGTGCAAGCGTTTTATTTGAGAAGAGAAATATCGACAATAAAAAAATACGGCACGCTTTGAATACTAACGATAGTCTGCCAAAAATATTCCAGCGTGTTTTGCTAAGAACTTGATATCAGATATTTGACCGAGGAGAGGAATAGCGCATTGATCGAAAGTGATTATTTAATAACCTGGTGCAGGGAATATCTAAAAACCATACGTAGTAGAGTTCTAAACATCACATCTCGTAGACAAACGTATCGTGACGGATTAAGTACATGCTTCCAACACCCTACAGGTAAGGGTCGTCGTTCAATTATTACTCATATTGGTAGCGATTCTGGCTTTGTCGATGGAGGATTGAGGGTCTTCGAATCACGAAGAACGCACAAGTTTTTGAAGATTGGCCCAAAGCAGTGTTAACAAAATTAGAACCCCATTCTGTGACTGTCCTAGATAATGCTTCATATCACAGTCGACGTACAGAAAATCTTTCCACTTCAAAATGGAGAAATTTATAATTAAACTAGTGTCAAAAAGTATACCATGCGACCTATCGATGCTCAAAGCAGAGTTGATGCAAATCGCTTGTCAGCACAAGGGTAGGTACACGAAATTAATATAGCTTTCAGATTACTTCGGTACAAGTGCGAACCCAATCGGGTTGATATGGGCTCAAATAAAAAACGAGTAGCACATAAGAATACTACCCTTCTAAGATGGCGCATGTTGGTATCATTTTGGAAGAGACCATTAAGGATGAAACTGGTGATACGTGGCAGAATTGCATAAGGCACGTAGTCTATTAAGAGGGAAAGTTCTGGCAATCGGACCATTCCTCAAGGCGGATAATCGAACCAGTCATAATTAACTTAAATGACGACAATGATAGCGACATCACCGACAGTGGCAGTTCCTGCTCGAATAATGGCCATAAAAGCGCAGCGCCGCTGACTAATTTGTTCAATGGATTATTTATTTATTAATTTGTTTATTTATATTTGCGTTATTTATTATTCATAGTCCTTTTATATTTGCTTTAATTTTTAAATAATGAGAATTTATCTTTATTACGTCTTCCAGTTTCAGAACTTTTTATTTTTGTGATTTGAATTTTTCAGTTTTAGAGATTAATCATATTTATTTTCCATTTTGTTGAAACTGAAAGACGGGTGGAGGGAGGGACGGTCTCGATATGCATTCACCTCCCCGTGGTGGGTCCTGGATAGACCGAACATGGGCTAGGTGAGAGCTGCATTAATGTTGTGACAAATCAATCCGTTTTTTCTTATATTAATCAGTTACAGGTCGCTGCTCTAACTATTTCTGTTTAATGATGACAAGTGTTACAAAATGTTGAGGAAAACTCTACTTTTTAACCCCTTCCGAATTGGAAATCGTCTCGCCACTATGGCGGTCTCTCTTCAAAAAAGTCGGCAATATTCCTCGCATTCCATTGCTGTAAACAGTTTTGATAATGAACTGTAATCACGTTTCATTTTCGCATTTTGAAATGATTTGACTCATCCATTTTCTTCGAAAACCTCCAACGAAAACGCCATTTTTTAGTGTTAGATACTTACTTGGATCCTTGACAGCTGTGATAACCAACTTGAATCCGTTTGATTCGGTACCCCACGCGTCTGTCACATACTTTAATGTTACGTAATTTGTTCGGGTGAACATAGCTCCTAGGTTTTGCTTAGTATTCTTACAGGATAGGTCGAACTGAAAGAAGTTGAGGTTTCATGACATTCCCAAAGTAAATTTAACAGAAATAACAATCAAGGCGTTCTCAAACTTTTTGCTCCCTCTACCTATTTGGTCCAGGTAAAAGTTCCAGGGTTTTGTGAGGACAATATTATGGCAACCTTGATCATGTCTTTCAAAATGACCTTCAACTTGAACATTTTGAATAAAACCTCCTTTACCTCATCGAGGAAAAGAGCGGAAAATTTGGAAATGACCTCTACCTAGAAATTCAAGTTCAAATAGAGGTTAAATTTATGATTCTATAATAAGCGCTATGAGTTCGATCCCGTAGGTGGTAGGAGAGGTGGTTATGTTCGGAAATGATCTTGACCATGTGAGTCAGATAGGTCAACATAAAAATGGAACCATTCTTTTTGAGCTTACCGATCGAAAGAACCTTGACAAAAGTCTTTTAAATACAACCATGCCTCCCTGACCTCACCGATGGAAACAGTGTAAAGCTTTGTGTTATGGAATAACTTTGATTAGGAACGTTGCCATGACTCCAAAGATATTTAGTTAACTAATTACAATGTCAAGGTCGCACAGGAACAACATTTTTTGCCCTTCTTGCCTTTAGGCCATACATTACGGCTTTATTTAAAATTTTGTTGACCTTAAAGGGTAAGTTCAGTTCTGAATGTAAATGTATGAGATCAAGCAGATAGGATTCAATTCAATCAGATATCTTCCAAATGACACTGAAGGTAGTAGTTATCAAGGTCATGATCAAGGTCGCCTATTAGTGGCACACTGTATAGCCCTAACAGAGTGTCAGGGGCTACTTAAATTTTTAATTAATAGTGGTTTCCTTAACTGACAGTTAGTACCTTATAAGTACCGACAGCATGAGCGCCGTCATAAATGTACAGGTGGTCGTTGCAGTCCAATTGCAGGAAATCGAATCTGAGCATGAACCGTTGCAGGATCGAATGCGTCTGGAAGGTGATCACGCACTCCAGGTTGCGTTCATTCTGCGACCACAGCAAAGCACCGTCGATTTTCCGGTACAGGTTCTGCAGGAAGTGGTTCTTGCATAAGGATTGCATCGAATCTGGAACAAGAAAACAGTATTCAAAAAACTAAACTCCTCAATCCTTAAAGTTGGGATTTTCCTTTATAGAGCGTATATATCGACAATGAGCAAATTTCCAGAGTAAAGGCTTAAGGAACCGGTATACTAAGTTCCGGAAAAATGTTTATGGGATAGTCCGACCCTGCATCCTGCTGAAAAGGCACGATATTTTGTGGTAAGTGCAATATGCGACAACATCCAAATCAGACACCGCGTGGTGTGTAGGTAAACCTAGCTTCAAAAATTCTAGAAGCACTGACATCTATAACTTCAACAATAAGATTGTGAAAACGCTACTAACTATTATAATCTATCCCCTCACTAAGCTGTTCAATTTGTGCATTAAATCAAATCCTGTTCCTGCATCCCTCAAGATAGCCAAAGTCATTCTAGTTTTCAAACACTTTTGAAATCCTCCTTAAATGCCAATTCAGACATAATCTGGAATCAGACATTTTTTGAAATTCTTTTCGGTATGACTTCAGACACAGTTTATCGACTATATGTGTTATAAATAATTTCTTCGTTATAGTAAAAAAAAAAATAAAATAAACAGTGTATAAATGCTAATTCTTTTCCTTTGACTGTGTACAACACGACATTCTTCTCTTAAAGCTATCAGTAGCAGCTGATGCTCTTGAAATCCTACCTAACTGATAGACAATAATTCGTGGAATACAATGGCTGCAAATCCTTAATTACCCCAATTTGTATGTGTTTCACAAGGCTCCGTCCTCGGCCCTCTGTTATTCTTATTGTATGTAAATGACTTGCCCAATTGCCTTTCCAACAGCACTAATAACAAGCTAATTACTTGATCAAACGAACGTACCTGTAAGTGATGTTCGACCTTAATTATATGAAGTCCTCGTCGAAGTAAATATTTAGAATACATAACGTAGTACCCTCGTAGTAATACACAACCGCCATGATTTTAAAGTGCGCACGCAGAGAAGGAAAGCGGCACCGCGCCCCTTCCCCCTACCTTTATCTCCTCTGGCCGCCTATAAACCTTCATTTACTTCAAAGCCAAGTTGTTGCAACAATTGGGTGATACATAGGCAAAGAGGAAGCTATTGACTTTGACGAGGACCTCACATAATTAGGATCGAACATCACTTACAGGTAAGTTCGTTTGATCATATAACTATGTTCCGTCCTCGTCGAAGTAAGTATTTAGAATACATATCGTAGATGTTCAAAGCTAGTTGCAACAACATAGTCCTAACGCTCTGCAATAGTAAGCGATAGGTTGCGCACAACTACACAAATTGTACGCAATGTATGTGTCAACTAAATGTACATTTCCATTGTAACAATTCAAGTTAAGGCTTTTAGCAACAGGTAATATGACGTATCTGGTTCAAAAATTACCATTTCATGGCAATGAGCAAATAACGTAATCACGTAGTTATGTTTAAGGTGTGGAGACTTGGTTCACCTCAAATGCCTCTTGAGCAAAACTGTTGTTTGGCATAAGATATTTGTGATGTATCTCAGAAAACGCACCCTAGCCCGCCGTGAGCCTGAGACCACTATAATTTAGCTGGCGGAGAGGTAGACGCATTTCATGTTCTGTGGGTTGTCAATTGTGACACTCTCTGCTAAAACCGACTTCATCCATCTGGGAGCCGAGGGATATGAGTGACCCCGAGACATTCAAAAACTGAGAAATCCCAATTTCAGTATTATTCAACCCAATCCGGATGTTGTCTGTTTCAGTTAGTTTGCACACTCTGTCCTGAGGTTAGAGCTAGCAGTATTGCTGATTTCCTCATCCAAATATCTACAGAGCTTACCAGCAAACCCTTTGGTAAATGCCCGTCTTATTTCTGCATCGGTAGTAACATTTTGGGTAAAAGACTGATAACTCAAATAATTATATCTTGATCTCTTCTCACATGTAAGGTAAGAAATTTCAAGGTAGGAAACCAGACATGTATTTCGTCCCGACAAAGGTCCTACCGTAATGTAAGCCCACAATACATGATGACATGATGGATTATCGATGTTGATTGGAATGACAGCTTTCCAGTGACGATAACCAGGGTAAGCTTCAGAGTTAGTGGGAGCGGCATCCTGGGTCCTTCCATCAGATCCTTGCGTTACTTCTAGAAGTGAAATTTCAGAAACACCGAATACTCGAACCAAAATTAGGACGGTGACAGGTGCATCTCCCACTCCGTTTCCACGTCCCACTGCCGCAAAAGCTCATCTGTACCAGTATAACTCCTAGATTTTATATTTGACGCGAGGGAAGTAAGATTTCTCTCTTTATACAGTTGCCATAGTTTTCCCGCAACCGGATCCAGACATGGAAACTAGAGGTTCTCCATTCTATTGATGTAGGGTGGAGTATACCTGTAACATGCGACAGCCCATCAATTTGGTAGCAAATCATCCACCGCAGAAGAAAACTACCAGTGGTTCTTGATGATTAGCATGTGGGATCTTCTCGGGTGACCAAAAACTAGTCTCCTCCCTGGCCAACGAATGTCCCAGTCCAAGAAATTATACAACTAAAAATTTGATAACTCAATACCTTTGACCGCATCTGGCAGTTTCTTTGAGCCACAGCCGAGGTAGACATTAAGTTATATTATGTTAGTGACATAGTAGCATTAAAATTCCCTTGAGAATTTTATAAGGCAAGAAATTTCACTCATTAGTGTAAAGTCGGCTGTAACGAAATGAAAGACAAACTGACACCAAGATCCCGATGTTCACCGCAAAGTTTCGGACTCTGTCTTGGTTGATGTCTATTATTGCCCTTACTAGGTTCAGTAATGTCTGCATCGTCCGCTCAAGTAAAGTTTCTTTCTGTCACAATTTAATACTGAGCCTGAAAGTGCTCAATTTTTTCTTAAGGTATTCCAGGAATGGCTTTATTAACTTTGTGAACACATAAGGGTTATAATTTATCCTAAACGGTACAGCATTGTATTGGAAGAGCTGTCCCTTGAATATATATATATTTTTTTTATTAGTGATAATTATATTTGAGAGAGTATATTTGTATTATACATATATACACATATATAATATAATAATAATAATATGAGTACATTTTATTCTAAGAACGGTATATGGCAAAACCCTTCGCAGTTCGCAGCTAAAACAAAGTTTCAAATTCAAATTCAAAAACCAATATAACTTGCAAATTAAAAAAAACAACCTTCAGTACAGTACAATTTAAATAAAAAAAAAGCTTCAAGAATACATGAGCTTGTATACTCTTGCTACCCTGAATAACCAAGATTGCAACAGAAATCTGAGCAAAGATATCAGGATCAGATCTAGAACCAGCAAGTAACGGTATATGAATTGTGAAAATTCTGTATACTTCCGTAAAGGGTAAATGTCAGAATCTTGTCGTCATAAATCCTAAATTACGTGTCTGCATAAACAAATCTAAAATTCACATAGTAGTACAGAAGCATACTAAAAACATTCAGAAGTATAGAGTACATAAAATATGAATATCTGAAATATGATAATATAGGGATATTTCGAGTAAGGTCAAACTATGTTGTTTAAACAATAACAATTTTGCGTAAAGGTTAAGCAGAGAAACAAGAGTACTACAATTTACTACAAAAGAATTTACTACAAAAGAATAGACACTTAAGCTATAAGCTTGTGTGTGTCATACAATATACAAATTCAATGCAAGGCTAATGGTTATAAGGTATATTATGAGCAAATGTATATAACAAAAAAGAAATAAAAAAAAACATGCATGTCAAAGTTATTTAAGATGAACTTCTTAATTCTTTTTTTGAAACTATACTTTGAGAGGATTTTATATTCTAGGGGTAATTTATTATACAACCTAATACCATCAAACTTTATGCATTTTTGGCAAACAGATTTATTCACTCTGGTATAGGTGTAACTTATATTTATTTTAGTTCTTGTTTCATAAGCGTGGCTGGTTGGGACATTATTTCGGGAGTGAACAAATTTTAGAGCAGCAAAAATATATAAACCTCCAACATTCAAAAGATCATTTTCAATGTAAACAAATCTGCAACTTGACTTACATGGGATACGAAAAATAGTCCTGACAATATAATTTTGCGTGGTTTGTAGTATTTTTAAAGTACTAGTGTATGCGGCTCCCCAAATACTTATCCCGTAAGTTAGTAGAGACCCCACAAACGAGTTATATATTGAGAGAACACTCTTTCTGCTTAAAATATTCCTAAGAATGAATAATTCTCCTTAATTTCGATGCCAAAAGCTCGGCATGACTCTGCCATTTTAAATTACTGTCAATAGTGATTCCTAAGTATCTAATAACTTCAACTCTTTCGACAGTGTCAGCACTATCATTTATAATTAATGTTCGGTGGTGTAATGGCATGCCTGCTTTGGTTGGAGAAAACGTTACATACTTAGTTTTAGAGATATTAAGTTTAAGTAAATTGTTATCCAACCAGCATTTGACTTTATTTAATGACAACTCGGCGTTCCGTATTGCGTCATCCCATGAATGACCAGTGCAAACTAAAACAGTATCGTCTGCATATGATATCATTTTACAGTTGAAATTTCATCGAAGTAGTTCATTTATGTATATGAGGAACATTGATATGAATCTGTAATACATTCTGTGACTCTCCCTAACGGGTACCAAAATCCCTGCATATTCCAAATCCAGATTCGTTAAGAAAGTATCTCTATCGTGAAGTCTGATCCCAGCTCAATAGCCTAGACTTAACTGTTATATCAGTATAAACAGACAAAGTGTCTTGAGGTAAGGAATCAAACGTGTTGACCCATCAGACTTGGGGGCAAGAAAAAGTTGGATAGGTGCTAATTTTTAGTTAGCTCAACTTTTTTACTGATAGCAGCGCAGCTAAGCAATTCATAGCAACAAGCTACATGGCCTTTAAGACGACACAATCCAGAGCGCCCTGCTGTTCGAGTGCCACCTATGCAAAATGTAACGTTAATGGAGCATAATGATATTTAACTTCCGTTATTACTGAACACTAGGACTTTGGTGGTTTCCTAACCGGAGATGTTCATACGTACAGTCCTGTTCCATAGTTATCACCAGCCATGTGGAATTTGCTATCACAGGCAGAATGTAACGCTAGTCTATAGATGTACCTAATTTTTATATGTTGTTAATGAAAAATAGTACTTCAGCTGTCTCGTAACCTGTCATGTGCATATTATTGATCTGTTCGATGGCTATTCCAAACCATAAGGAATTTGCTATCACAAGCAAAATGTAACGCTAACCTCGCATAAGGTGCCTATTCTTTATCTGGTGATAAGAAAAAGATATACATTGGCGATTGTCTAACCTGACATTTTCATAATTACACACCTGTTCCACGGTTATCACAAACCACGTGGAATTTGCTATCACAATCAAAATGTAACGCTAGTCTCGCATAGATGTAGCTAATCTCTGTGGTACATTAATGAAAAATGGTACTTCGGCTTCTTCCTAACTTCTCATGTGCATCCTTACAATATTGTTGCATAGTTATCACAAACCAGATGGAATTTGCTATACCAAGCAAAATGTACCGCTAGTCTCACATAGATGTACCCAATGTTTATCTGTTATAAATGAAAAATCTTATATTGCAACATTGCTATCACAAACCAGATAGAATTTGCTATTCCAAGCAAAATGTACCGCTCTAGTCTCACATAGATGAACCCAATTTTTGTCTGTTATAAATGAAAAATGCTATACTGCTACATTGCTATTTCAAACTAGATGGAATTTGCTATCTCAAACAAAATGTAATGCCAGTTTCGCATATATGAACCTAATATCCATTTGTTATTAATGAAAAATGGTACTTCGGCGGTTTCCTAAACTGTCTTGTGCATTCTTATTATGCATTAGGGTTATCACAAACCAGATCGAATTGCCATCACAAGCAAAATGTAACGCTAACCTCGCATAACCCCTAATCTCTATCTGGTAATAAGGAAAAAATATACCTTAACAACTTCCTAGCCTGCCATGTTCAAACTTACCGTCCTGTTCCATGGTTATCACAAACCAGATGAAATTTGCTATCACAAGCAAATGAGGAAAGATTGTTGACCAAACCTTGTTGCTACGTTGTCCCAAACGCTTTCAGTGTTGTTATTTGTGCAATGAAGTTCAGTATTTAGTGATTTTTCTAAACATCTTCATTCGTCCTTGTTGTGGGCTATCACAAGCTAGGTGTATGTTGCTATCCCAAGCAACCGAGTCCAATGTTACAACGTTATTCCAAATGTCTTCGTTCATCCTTGGTGTGGAGCTAACTATCCCAAGCCAGGGCCACGTTGCTATCCCAAGCAACCGAGTCTAATGCTTCCACGTTATCCCAAACGTCTTCGTTCGTCCTTGGTGTGGAGCTAACTATTCCAAGCCAGGTCCACGTTGTTATCCCAAGCAACCAATGTTTTCAATTCGACAAGTACAAACATTCATTAACATTGTTGCACTAGTGAGGAAAGTTTGTTTTATGTCAATCTTTAATGACTTTAAACATTTAGCAACTTGTTGCAATATAATATTGCTACAAGTTGCCAACTGTTGCTCCAGTGTGGACGTACCTTTACAAGCAAGAAACTTGATCCAAATAGAGTTGAAGAAAAACAGAAATGAAAAAACTGTTGTATTCACAGAAAAATGAGTTAAATTTTCTATGTTTAATATTATACAGTCACCAGCCAATAGCAAAACGCTTCATTGTTTTTAAAATAAATTCATAGACAAATTTCTGGATCAAATCGGTAGGTACCTTATTAAACAGCCGTGCGACATTGTAAGAAAAAAAAGACTGAAAAACGATGTAATGTAACGTGATAATGTTATGAAACACTCAAATCGAATGCAGGATCCCTCGATATTTCATTCGTAACGGTTGTGGGCTGGAGCAGTGTTGAGAAACGTGATATCGTCTGCTAGCTCCCGTGACAAAACGCACGCATGAAGTTTTTGCAATCTTTCTCCATCGCGTGTTCGTAAACATGGCATAAACAGTGCATCGGATAAGTAGCATATGTAACAACACTCAAGCCTCCACCATAATCTAAAATGGCGTTAACTTTCTTGGATTGAAACTCTTCAATGCCTTACCTCATCAGGCAAGAGCTATAGATATTGACAATTTTAGTGGGTTCATAAAGAGATTTCTTTTATACATGATTGTATTACGACTTCTCGGTTTTGACATAGCTTTCCTATTTTTTTACTGCCCTTCCAGTCATCATATTTTGCCTCTGTTTGTCTTGTTTATAATGTATTGTTTATTATTTTATTATTTCTTTGTGTACATATCTATATAATTTGCTTTTACCAATCTATTATTATTTCAGGCTTCCGTTCACTATGCAATTTTTGAGATCACGACGTTTCGATTGATGTGGTATCTTCAATCGTCTTCAGGTGAACTGGCATTTCTCCCGTGGTTGCTTATTCTAGAATCGCGGACGTGTGCTGTACTGCCATAGATAACGTGGGCCATTGGTGGTGATAACTTTCCCTTTGTGATTCCTCTCCCGGTTGGTTCAACTGGAGCTTCTTCACTTTGTTCTTGATCGGCTGTCACGCTGCTTCCACTTATACACTAGGATTACTGTCTGCGTGGGGTTTCCCATTAAGTGCGACTATGAAAATCAAGGAGGCCTTAAAGGTGTCCTACTATTGTAGGAATGACTGACGATACGGCACTAAGAAGTACCTGCCAGAAAGACCCGAAAGAATTCGACCTCCCATCCTAACAGTGTCGAACTTCATACATCCAGATCTGGTTGATTCGACCGCTCCTTTGGCCCTAGGGTGTCGATATTGTGGAACAATCTACAAGAAGAGGCTTTCTCCAGTTCTACTAACCCTAGAAAGCTAAAAAATCGGATTAAAAAAGTTTGTTTGGGATCCTCATAGCAGCCGCGGTATACTGGCATTTAGGCTTCTGCCTGCGCGGCTGCTTCGGTTTAAAAAAAAGGCGGCGGAAATAAAATCGCTGGAATTTAGTAAACAACGATTTAGACATTTTCAGACATTGTTTGGAGGGGATGAAAACTGTAGGTTGGAAGATGTTTGCGGTAAATGGTTGTAAATTGCTGCATATTTGGTGTCAGTCAGAGACCTTCTATTATGTATTAAGAAGCTGCTGATCTAAGTGATAATTTCCACCTGTCATACTTAATAAGCCACATATATTTCGCTACAGCTGCCCTGGAAACAGAAATATGAAAGATTTGCCTTATACAGTTTGTTATGCAGAGATCGAAGATTCATCTACGTCTACCTAATCACAGTCGATTTCTCCTTTTGAACCGATTTGGCTCGTCTCTTTTCTTGGAAACCAACGAAGGCATAGAAAGTCTAGGTACTCGATGCCATTTTTCTGTATTACCTTGGCGTCGTCTCAATTTATTCTGTGGCGTTCCTCCCTTATATGTTCCGCTATATTGCACTTACCTACTTCGCGCGATGTTTCTTCAGTCTTACTGCTAATGGTCTTTTTGTTTCGCCATCATGTGCCTTTCCACCCCAGCTTGGTACGTGGTGTATGCAATCCTTCGTCTTTTGATCTTCGTTTCTTAGCTTGACCTTTATGAGTTTGCCAGGGCTTATACTTCGAGAACCTAGTGTCGATGTTATAGCGCTTTTCTATTATTCTGATTAAATTCGAGATACCCCCAACGCATACTAAGATGAGGGTATGTCGTGGCTATGTAACGACTCACTTTGAAGATGTGCTAAGTGACATATAAAATGGCAACACCCAGAATTATGTATTGAATTTTGATAAGAACTTGTAAACATATTTGCTAGTATGGAGGTATACGCTGATAAAACGTTGAAAGCATTCTGAGCCGTACCTTTTCGTAAAAGCTTTTTCTGTCATATCAGGATCCGAACAATATTTAGATACATGTTTACTTAATGTACAGTGATTTTTTTGTGCCGGTTCCATTTGTTTCATTGTTGTTTCATCGCATTATCATGACTAGAGTTCGCAGACGCGCCAATTTCACTCAACTTTTCGACTTTGGGAGGGGTCGGATAATCGGGTTACGTGAAGCCGGATTTTCTTTTCGAGAAATCTCTAATGAGTCCAGATTCTATCGCTTAACGTGTAGCGAAAGGAGTTCCTTTCAAGAATATAGTTCCGTTTTAAAAGAGCTAATTACAACTTTTGTCTCTCAGATTGCAGGTACCTTGATCTATACAATTCAGTATAATTATAAAGGTGGCATGAACTCAGATTCTTGGATTCCACGAATTAACTTTTGAGCCGAACGTCAAAGTACTATTTAATCCCCGCCCGTCGTAACTCGAATTCACTCGGGAGTTCGTAACATTTGTCATTTTGTAATTTTCTAATTAGATAACTTTCTAGTTGCGTCTGTTGTAGGAATTCACTAAATGAAATTAGCGTTTTTCTTTCCGGATAGAGCCCAACCAGAGGATTAAATGTCGGATTCCAATCCGAACCGCCGTGCTTTACTTTCTCCAAAAGAATATTAGTCCAAACCTCGTAAGCTATGACCTCAGAAACAATAATAATCGTACTAATAGCAATGGTACTAAGCATAGAAATTGGTGTTCACCACACTGGAGAGCGTTGAAGTTCTAAAAATATTATTGTTCAAATGTACAAACTTTCTTCTTTTCTTTATATCATGGAAAATACGTCAAGCAGAGACAAAGATTGTAATAGTATATTACATATCTTGGTCGACAAGTATGCCATATATACAGGGTGTCCCAGAAGTCGACGTCAAGCCGAAACCGGGTGATAGGCAAAGTCATAACAGCTATCAGAAAAATATTCAAAACAATTTTATGTATGTGTTTTGAAAATAATAGGTCTTTGAAAAAAATATAGAAATTTCACACCCTACGGCAGTCTGTCAACTCCTGTTACTACAAATATTAACTTTTTTTGGATTTTATTTTTACAATGTAATGATGAATAATGCATCTTCAAACTGGTGTCTCAGCCTTACTGCCAACTTTTCTCGTTCAGGAAAAATTGCCACTTATTTCCCAACTAAGTATTCCAAAGTAAAACTTTGCTCAACTTTAACTGGCTGTACTGGAAAAAAATGTACTACGAGAGTTTGGAAAGTAACCTTAAAAGTTGGCGCATTTAATAAGGATTCCAAAATGGTATAACACTTAGAAGATTACTCGTTAACTTATGCACAATTTTTATTTGAAGAAAAACTGATGAAAATTTTTCAAAATTTCCTAATTAAACAGCGATTATGAAAACGCATAAGGACCCTTAAGGATAACTGTTTGCACAGCAGTGGGCGTCAAAATGCTGCTGATGATGATTTACCTTTACAGCAAATGCTCAAACTGTTTTCCTTCAGCCGCAATACACGCTCGACATCTTCTTAAAAAAGATCGGGTTATTAAACGAGCGAATCCACGGTTATTAACAAACTCAGCTGCTTCCAATAGTCTTTGCCGTAGCTCAGCTACATTTTGAATCGGCTTGAAATACACTTTTTCTTTTACAGTTCCCCAGTAAAAAAAATCTAAAGGATTCAAATCAGGTGATCGGGCTGGCCACGGTATTGTACCAGTCCGCCTTATCCATCTGCCTGGAAAGTTTTGATCGAGATACTCTCTCACTGAGAGTGCATAGTGCGCTGGGCAGCCATCATGCTGAAACCACATGTCCCTGTAAATACTCAGTGGCACGTCCACCAATAAATTTTGTACATGATTTTTAAAAAAATCCAAATAAATTTCAGCAGTCAAAGTCTCTGGGAACTCAAACGGACCGATTATTTTACCATTTAAAATTCCTGTCCAATGGTTTATCTTGAAGCGATATTGAGATTCATCTCTCTCATCAAATGTGGGTTTGCTACGAGCCAATCGTGTAAGTTATGCAGGTTCATGTACCCATCTTTCTTAAATGTGGTCTCATCCGACCATACAATTTTTTCAAAGAACTGTGGATCTTTCCTGTGTCTTTCTAACATTGTGCGACAAAAAGCAACTCGGGTCTCATAATCCCGAGGCAGGAGAGGTTGAACACGCTGTATGTGGTATGGATGAAGCACATCACTTACTTGCTATTGCACACTTTGATACCGATCAGTACTCCTTCGTTTACTGCGCATCTTTACATGTTCGTGCTTGTTGATTTCGTACTGTTACTAATTTTGGATTCGTGAACTGGACTGTTGATCGTTTGTGATTTGGATTTGGACTGTTTGATTGCTCTTCAAAACAACATTTGCTTTCCTTAGACTATCTTTGATAGTGTGATTGTGCAGTGCCGCTACGTCCGTGTACACCGTACAGATGCAACGCTAGTGCTGCAGCGAGACCGAGGTACCCGAATGCAGCTCGTCATCTAGATCATCGAGTGTTCACAAATGTGCACCGCTTACTCTTCTCAGTGCGTGCAATAGAACTAAAAACAGGTGTGCCCAAAAGTACAGCCCATAGAATCTTGCAAAAAAACGTGCTCCATCCATACCACGTACGGCGTGTTCAAGCTCTTCTGCCCCGGGATTATGAGCCTCGAGTTGCTTTTTGTCGCACAATGTTAGAAAGACACAGGGAAGATCCACGGTTCTTTGAAAAAATTTTATGGTCAGATGAGACCACATTTAAGAAAGATGGGTACATGAACCTGCATAACTTACACGAGTGGCACGTAGCAAACCCACATTTGATGAGAGAAGATAAATCTCAATATCGCTTCAAGATAAACCATTGGACAGGAATTTTAAATGGTAAAATAATCGGTCCGTTTGAGTTCCCAGAGACTTTGACTGCTGAGGTTTATTTAGGTTTTTTGAAAAATCATCTAGAAAATTTATTGGAGGACGTGCCACTGCGTATTTACAGGGACATGTGGTTTCAGCATGATGGCTGCCCAGCGCACTATGCACTCTCAGTGAGAGAGTATCTCGATCAAAACTTTCCAGGCAGATGGATAGGGCGGTCTGGTACAATACCGTGGCCAGCCCGGTCACCAGATTTGAATCCGTTAGATTTTTTTTACTGGGTTACTGTAAAAGAAAAGGTGTATTTCAAGCCGATTCAAAATGTAGCTGAGCTACGGCAAAGACTATTGGAAGCAGCTGAGTTTGTTAATAACCGTGGATTCGCTCGTTTAATAACCCGATCTTTTTTAAGATGTCGAGCGTGTATTGCGGCTGAAGGAAAACAGTTTGAGCATTTGCTGTAAAGGTAAATCATCATCAGCAGCATTTTGACGCCCACTGTTGTGCAAACAGTTATCCTTAAGGGTCCTTGTGCGGTTTCATAATCGCTGTTTAATTAGGAAATTTTGAAAAATTTTCATCAGTTTTTCTTCAAATAAAAATTGTGCATAAGTTAACGAGTAATCTTCTCAGTGTTATACCATTTTGGAATCCTTATTAAATGCGCGAACTTTTAAGGTTACTTGCCAAACTCTCGTAGTACATTTTTTTCCAGTACAGCCAGTTAAAGTTGAGCAAAGTTTTACTTTGGAATACTTGGTTTCGACTTGACGTCGACTTCTGGGACACCCTGTATGTAGTATGCGGCGACCTTTTCCACAGAGGTATGTATAGAATTTTTTTCACAACTATGACATATTAGCAGATTTTACTTGATTGGACTTTGAAATATAGCATATTTAAGAGTTTTTTGGACAGCTGGCAATGCTGTCCGAATAAAGCAGATCAAATCTCTGCATCACTGAACGGTGTGTCATTCAACTGTCAAAGTAATGAGAAATAGATATGATCAACAACATAATTTCAGATATAAAATAAACTGTATAATGATTTGTAGAAGGCAAAAATTATAAGTAATATTCAAAAATGGCAAAGAATCTAATATCATTCGCATTTCTGTGCCCAACAAGCCAAAGAAGCTGTTCATTACTATACACTTTCATTACTTACCGAGGGATTTTACTTCCATCATGGCAAACAAACATTGTAATCGCGAAGAGTCTCGAAAATGAGTTATTTTTTTTGATGTTCTATGACATGTACATCACGAAAAACCATGTCACTCATTTCCGTCAGTCTCTCGGTCTGTATGTCCACTAATCATTTGCCCGTACATAACTTGGAAAGTACTGCTCAGATTTGTATAAAATTTTCACACAAGGTTACTACTGTGTCAGGATGAAAATCGTTTGTAGTTTTTGAAAATCGGTTCAGTGGCAGTGGAGTTCAAAGGCAAAAAACGAAACAGATATCGCTCAAACTTCGATTTTTGACGATTCAGAGGCACCTGATCATTCAAAAAAAAATTAAAGTATTTAAAAATTGAGGGTTGGGAGTTGTAAGGGGTGGGGGAGGGTATATCTCATTTTTCTGATATTAATAAGCTTGATCGGTCCCCTTAAAACGTGTGTTTACGATACGCGTACCTGCTTCTGTAGGCGACGTTGCCAGATGAACGGTGTTATCGGTACGGCAGGGAACAATGTATATGGGCCTGTTTGACTGACTTATTCCGTTTAACTTCATGTTCGTAACTAACTTTGTTCTCAGATGGACTAACTTGTGCTGAACGTAATCCTTTATGAACCGACGACGACGTTGCGTGGAAAGTGCAGAGTCAACCTACTTTACGTTCTTTTTTCATTATCATTTTTTTGATAAAATACGTTATATGGTACACCTTGAATGTGTCTATAAATACTCAGAGATATTTCAATCTGTTAATCTTAACGATTCTTGTTTTTTGGCCATGACAATTAACAGAAATTTGTTCGAAGCTATGTAAATATTTTGAATAAGATGTAAATGCAATAAATTTTATTTTTTTTTAAGTTAACTGTTAAAATTTTAATAACAAACCACTTAATTATCTTCACAAAATCCTTTCCAGCGATTTGCTTCAGTCATCAGCTTTATATATACTAAGTGACATGTAAATCCGAACACCCAGTTTAAATGGTTTTATTTTAATAAAAGTTGGTGAATGTATTTATCTATTTTCAGCCTTATCAGTTGGACATTCCGGTTTTTATACTGCTTTTTTTAATTCACTAACGCTCTAAAAATGAATATTTCAGTCGCAGTAAAGAATCAACGTTGGCGGATTTTGGTTCTTGACATCCTTTACGATCGGTTACGTTGCCTAGAGTACGGAGACCTGTACGATTTCGTCAACTTAATGAGTTTGATAGGGGCCGTATAGTGGGACTTCGGGAAGCTGGACTTTCTTTTCGGGCAATTGCAGTTAGAGTGCAAAGAAGTGTAGACACTGTGGTTAGGTGTTGTCAGGCATGGCTTCGAGAAGGCCGTACGCAAAGAGCAAGGGGCACTGGACGCCGCCGTAGAACAACAGACCGTGAAGATCGCCGCCTAAGATTATTGGCCTTAAGGGACCGTTTCTCCACTACCAGGTCCATTGCAAATGAATGGTTTGCAGAACACGGAAGACCTATTGGCATGCGAAGTGTTTACCGACGAATGAGAAGTTTTGGCTTGTTTTCATACCGGCCACACTGGGTCCTCCCTTTAACTCGAGAACACCGACGTAATCGCCTTGAGTGGTGCAGACAACGGTCACTCTGGGATCAGGAATGGAACAGTATTGTCTTTAGTGACGAGTCTCGATTTTGTTTAGGCATGCACGATGGTCGTGGCAGGGTTAGAAGGCGACGTGGTGAAAGGAGGAATCCACAGTTTTTTGTTGAAAGACATGTTCATCACACTGTTGGAGTTATGGTTTGGGGTGCTATAGCTTATGGTTCCAGGTCACCTTTAATCTTTATCAGAGGTAACATGAACGCGCAGCGTTATATCCACGAAGTTCCAGAACCCCATCTTTTACCCTATCTTGACACCCTGACAGATCCAACT
This sequence comes from Acanthoscelides obtectus, assembly GCA_963669975.1. Classification (NCBI taxonomy): domain Eukaryota; kingdom Metazoa; phylum Arthropoda; class Insecta; order Coleoptera; family Chrysomelidae; genus Acanthoscelides; species Acanthoscelides obtectus. Next base: position 86,399,408 of record CAVLJG010000008.1, read on the forward strand.
TTCCAACAAGATAATGCCCGACCACATGTTGCAAGAGTCACAATAGAGACTTCTTTCAACATAATGATGTCACATTGTTACCATGGCCACCAAGATCTCCCGACTTATCCCCAATTGAGCACGTGAGGGATATGATGGGTAGGAGATTGCTCAATTTGTAACGTCCTCCTCAGACTCTAGAAGCACTTCGAGAGGAGTTGGTGGTTACCTGGAATGAGATACCACAGGAGGACATTGACCACCTGATCAGAAGCATGCTTAGGCGCGTTGGAGAATGCGTAGTACATCAGGGTGCATCCACACATTATTAGAGGTCAAAGGGCTTTAAAGCAGTGCAATCATTTTGAAATTTTTATCATTTACTTATTATGCTTCATTAAGTACTTATACAAAATTTTGTTAAAATAAGACCATTTAAACTGGGTGTTCGGATTTATACGTCACTTAGTATAATATGAGGTTGTCGTCTGCGGAACATATAATCTTTCCAATACAGTTAACTGTGAATGTCATTTAAATTGATATTAAGTAATAGTGGGCCTAGTACTGTTCCTTGAGGGACCCCACACTTAACGTACATTGTGTTTACTGAAAGTGTTAGAGATTTTGTCAAGATCCCCTAAATGCGTCACTACTCTTCAGAGTTTAGCTTGATCTAAAGTAGGGAAAATCGGGAAAATAGATATCGCTCAAACTTCTTTTTTGATGATTCAGATGTCCCTGGTCATTTTCAGAAAAAAATTGTAGGGGTAAAAAGTTGATGTCTCATCTTTTTGATATTAATGTACCTGAGCCTTCCCAACCTCGGTAATTCTAGGCACCAATTAGATATATTGCACACCATAGATTTCCCTGTACTATTGCCCTTCAAACGTATGGTGTCGATGCTTACCTGCTTCTGTAGAGAGGCTATGAAGATGAACGGTGTGATCGGTACGGCAGGGAACCATGTCCATGGACTAATTGTATGGGCCTTTTGACTGACTTGATCCATTTAATTTCATGATCGTAACTAACTTCTCAGATGAATCAACAGGGTCGACCTACTTGACGCCCTTTTTTCATTATCATTTTTTAGAGGAGGGGTGTGAGGAATATAACTTCTCGTGATAAAAATGCTATAAATAATGGCTGTTTCTCAAGTTAGTGGTTAAAAGTAAATGATATTTCTATAACCTCCACTTTCATTTTAGCGAGACAGATTTCTAAAATTTTGCTTATTTTTGAGATGTAAAGGAAAAACTGACATGTTTACATGAAAGGGTAATCTTTTTAGATCGTTAGCTGTTTCATGTAGGGTAAGGATTAATGTTTATTCCTAGTACTATCAACTTCTACGATTTCCCATTTTAAGCTTGTTATGCTATTAATTTCCCTGGACTATAAATGTTGGATTCTAAACCGAGCAGCAACCCAAGCCGTGCTTTGCCTTCTCCAAAAGAATAATCGAATAATTTGGAAGCCACCTAGTTGGAAACTTTGCTTCCTTCTGGTACCTTCATAACCTGCACACAAAAAGAGATGCCAGCGGCGGAAAGTTGAAAAACTTTGCTTGTTCGCCGAGGAAGAAGTTTTAATATAATTTGGAGAACTTCAGGATATCGTTTCCTCTATCGTTTGATAATTGCTTCTGAACTGTCTTCTACTACAGAATGTTTCACAAATGGATCTAATTTCTGTTATAATGAAAGCAGTACCGTATTGGAGAAATTGGAGAAACAGAAACATCTTGACTTGATCTTCTTGAATTGAAAATTCTAGGTTCAATAAAGCTTAGAATAGCAACATCCACAAGTTTCAGCAAGTGAAAATCAACGGACCTAATCAAATCCGGCGACGAATCCGTTTACTAGTAATAATTTTGTCATACGAAAAAACAGTCTATTGTTACAAAGTTATATTTAACTTGGTCTGTTTGTTATTAATTTGTATACTAAGTGACACATAAATCCAAACACTCAGATTAAATGGTTTTATTTTAATAAAAGTTGGTGAATGTATATGATGGGTAGGAGATTGCTCAATTTGCAACGTCCTCCTCAGACTCTAGAAGCACTTCGAGAGGAGTTGGTGGTTGCCTGGAATGAGATACCACAGGAGGACATTGACCACCTGATCAGAAGCATGCCTAGGCGCGTTGGAGAATGCATAGCACATCAGGGTGCATCCACACATTATTAAAGGTCAAAGGGCTTTAAAGCAGTGCAATCATTTTGAAATTTTTATCATTTACTTATTATGCTTCATTAAGTAGTTATGCAAAATTTTATTAAAATAAAACCATTTAAACTGGGTGTTCGGATTTATATGTCTCTTAGTATATATCCATGCCTGGACGGAATATTACTCATAAAGAAATACAATTTGGAAAAATCTATTTATGGCATGTTTTACATGACATTTGAGGGCAAATTTCTAAAATACTGGCAATTATACAGGGTGCCCCAATTTTGACCTACATATGAAAGTTGTGATTTTTCAACAGTATGCCTCAAATTTTATTGCATGTTTGGATAAACCAATTCAAAGAAGAAAATTGATATAAAATACTATGGGGTTTTGGTAATTGGCTACTGAGATGTACGCAAAAACCGTCCACATTTGTATCAAATAAAACTTACACACCTCAGCTTTTGTCTTATTTGTTACTTTTTCGAATTTTAATTTTTGCTCATACCGGGTGGTCAAAAATGCAAATTGTAGTTTTTCTCAAAATTTTCAAATGCATTGCCCTGTATATTTGTGCAAGTTTGGAATCAATTTTTATAAGCTTTTTTTTGATACTAGACACAAGGTTTTTTAATATAATATATCGCATCATCCTTGGAAACAAATAAATTGTTGATTAGGTACAAACTGTCAAAATTAGCTTTGTGAGCATTATAATAAAAACGTGTTCAAAAAAGTATTTTTCTAAAGAAGAAATGGTGAATATGGTGCTCGTTTTGGGCGAAGCCCAAAGAAATAGTATCCTAGCATCTCGCATTTATAAGCAACGGTACCCTAATATGCGACATCCAAGGCCGGAATCATTTTTCACACTACGAGAACGTTTTGAATCAAGTGGAGCAGTAGAATATAGTAAAAAATGTATAAATAATCCAAGTGTCACCAATAAGGCGAATCAGTTGGAGGTTCTACTAAAGTTGCAGTAACATCCTCATTTAAGTGCACGGCATATTGGAGCAGAAACTCATATAAGCAGAACTTCTGTCCAAAGGATTATTCACAAGCATAGGTACCATCCATATCAAATATGCTTGCATCAAGGCCTTCGTCCTCAGGATTACCAAAACCCCATAGTATGTTATATCAATTTTCTTCTTTTGGATTGATTTATCCAAATATGCAATAAAATTTGAGGCATTCGATTTGAAAAAGCACAACTTTGATATGTAGGTCAAAAGTGGGACACCCTGTATAATGGCCAATATTTTAGAAATAACCTCAAATATCATGTATAACATCCCAAAAATACGTTTCCCCAAAATGTAATTGTTTATGAGTAATATTCCGTCCACACATGGATGAGCCACCCTGTATAACTTAACCGTGACTGACTTCTGTTTGCCACTAAACCTGACTTTTTGAAAAAATACATCGCTCTTTTGCTAATCGAGTGCGACTTTTTCACTTGGATCTGCTTATTATCATTCTCGACAACCCAAGCATAGCCCTTGTCCTTTGATTGATTGGTACATCAAAAAAATATAGTCACCTTTTTTCACCTGGGGTGATGAATTTACAGAAGTATTATCTCCAAAATCAAATATTTTCCAGCATTTTTGGTATCACAGAACTCTTGATATTGGCATCATCGAGGACAAGCACACCTTAAATCCAGAAATAATAATATTTATTCACCAAAATACAAAATTGTTTTCAAAATAACAAATATTATTAATTAAGTATTTACATAGTTTTGAATTTCGCAGTTTTAGTTTTCTGTATAATTATGTACAGTCATTCGCTGCACAGTACAAACCCAGTGTTTTAATTTTCGTCTAAATTTTTTACAAATTTAAGTGTCTTTATTTGATTTGGTAATTCATTTTATGATTAGCTGTTAAGAATTTAAATGATTTCTGGAATAATGGTTTGTGTGATTTTTGGATAGTGGATGAGCTTACTTGTCTACTATCAAGTATACCCATTCCATGTGGCTGAAGAACCGATCGATCGAGCGCGATCGAAAACGTTATAAAGGCAGCAAGCGCACAAAATTTTGGCCTTGGGACATAGAACCTCGTTTATTGGCATTAAATGTGCGTAAATCAATGCGGTTTTCACGTAATATCGTTTATTTTATATGTTTTTATGTGTCATTGAAGTCTAGCCCCACTTCCCTAAAAACGTCCCCGAAGTTGTGAGTAACGCGAAAAAGTCATTATTTCGTGAACATTATAATGGAAAAATGAGGTTTTTGCGTTAATCGCATAAAACAAACATACCTCAAGTACCCTTGAGTGGACATGGGATTATCTCCTGGTTTGCCTCCAAAAAATATATAGATGTAAAAATTACTATGTTGAATCAGATCGGAAACCCGTAATTGTTGAAAATCACTTTACGCCCAAAATTTTTTCATTGATATCCGGTCAACTTAACGTGTTCGAATAGCTCATGATAGCCGTTTGCTCGAGCGGGGTCCGGAACATACTTTTTTAGGGTTAGGGTGGGTTTACATGGGGTTCGCACTAAGAAAATTATATTTCAAAAAATTGGCTTACGCCCAAAATTTTTTTTTAAATCGCGTTTATTTAACATCCTGTAACTTCCCACCAAGCCGTTTCCCCCAGAGGGGTCCGGAACGCCCCCATCCGCACTTCGATCAGAATTCGATCAAACACCTGTCATTTTTCAAAATCGCTTTACGCCCAAAATTTTGTCACGGATGTCTGGTCAACTTAATATGTTCTAATAGCCCATGATAGTCGTTTGCTCGAGCGGGGTCCGGAACATACTTTTTTAGGGTTAGGGTGGGTTTACATGGCGTTCGCACTAAAAAGATTATATTTCATAAAAATTGGCTTACACCCAAAAATTGTTTGTGCAAATCGCGTTTATTTAACATCTTCTAACATCCCACAAGCCGTTTCCCCCAGGGGGTCCGGAACACCCCCATCCGCGCTTCGATCAGAATTCGATCAAACACCTGTCATTTTTCAAAATTGCTCTACGCCCTAAATTTTTTTACTGATATCCGGTCAACTTAATGCGTTCTAATAGCCCATGATAGTCGTTTGCTCGAGCGGTGTCCGAAACATACTTTTTTAGGGTTAGGGTGGGTTTACGTGGCGTTCTAAAAAAAATTATATTTCAAAAAAATTGGCTTACGCCCAAAATTTGTTTGTGCGAATCATGTTTATTTAACATGTTCTAACATCCCACCAAGTTGTTTCCCCCAGGGGGGTCCGGAACGCCCCCAACCGCACTTCGATCAGAATTCGATCAAACACCTGTCATTTTTCAAAATCGCTTTACGCCCAAAATTTTTCACGGATTTCTGGTCAACCTAATGTGTTCTAATAGCCCATTATAGTCGTTTGCTCGAGCGGGATCCGGAACATTCTTTTTTAGGGTTAGGGTGGGTTTACATGGCGTTCGCACTAAAAAAATTATGTTTCAAAAAATTGGCTTACGCCCAACATTTTTTTGTGCGAATCGTGTTTACTTAACATCTTCTAACATCCCACCAAGCCGTTTCCCCAGAGGGGTCCGGAACACCCCCATCCGCACATCGATCAGAATTCAATCAAACACCTGTCATTTTTCAAAATCGCTTTACGCCCAAAATTTTTTCACAGATATCTGGTCAACTTAATTTGTTCTAATAGCCCATGATAGTCGTTTGCTCGAGCGGGGTCCGGAACATTCTTTTTTAGGGTTAGGGTGGGTTTACATGGCGTTCGCACTAATAAAATTATGTTTCAAAAAAATTGGCTTACACCAAAAATTTTTTGTGCAAATCGCGTTTATTTAACATCTTCTAACATCCCACAAGCCGTTTCCCCCAGGGGCGTCCGGAACACCCCGATCCGCACTTCGATCAGAATTAGATCAAACACCTGTCATTTTTCAAAATCGCTTTACACCCAAAATTTTTTCACTGATATATGGTCAACTTAATGTGTTCTAATAGCCCATTATAGTCGTTTGCTCGAGCGGGGTCCGGAACATACTTTTTTAGGGTTAGGGTGGGCTTACATGGCGTTCTCACAAAAAAAATTATATATCAAAAAAATTGGCTTACGCCCAAAATTTTTTAGGCAGATCGTGTTTATTTAACATCTTCTAACATCCCACCAAGCCGTTTTCCCCAGAGGGGTCAGGAACACCCCCATCCGCACTTCGATCAGAATTCGATCAAACACCTGTGATTTTTCAAAATGGCTTTACGCCCAAAATTTTTTCACTGATATCCGGTCAACCTAATATGTTCTAATAGTCCATGATAGTCGTTTGCTCGAGCGGAGTCCGGAACATACTTTTTTAGGGTTAAGGTGGGTTTACATGGCATTCGCGCTAAAAAATTATATTTCAAAAAAGTTGGCTTACGCCCAACATTTTGTTGTACGATTCGTGTTTACTTAACATGTTCTAACATTCCACCATGCCGTTTCTCCCAGGGGGGTCCGGAAGACCCCCATCCGCACTTCGATCAGAATTCGATCAAACACCTGTCATTTTTTAAAATCGTTTTTCTAAGGTCACACTATCAATCTGTTTATCTACACACACCAATCTGCCAGGAATTAGCTTGGCTCCGATCGGAGCCATTCAGCACCAGGAATTCTTAGAAAGGTGCTCGTGACTCCGATTGGAGTCATGAACTAAAAAATAGTTAGCAGACTAAATTTCCGTCTACTACACATAGTATCCATATTCTAACACCTTTACAAAACCATTTCACCGAAAAAAGTATTGTAGCACCGAGGGTCCCCCACTACTGTAAATGGTAGCAGCGAATGTGTTCGCACCTTGAGGTCTTTGATATGACCTTAAAGCTCCGCAGATGCGCAATGCGGGATTTCAGCACATTCTGTACAATTCTTCAGTTGACGAATCTTCCTAATAATAATCCTGAGGACAAACCACTAATGAAGGCACCACTACCACTCACGCCGCTGGCCCAAAAATATCTCCTCACGGATCTTACGATGTGTTGCCTCTCGTAGAAGTCATTATCAAGATCACAGTTGGGATCAGCACCAGCAAAAGCCTCAACCTTTTCCTCTACCCCGAAGACTATGCCCCCAACACGGTGGATGTGCATTTCTCACTTATGAAGAAGATTCGTCGCTCTGCGAATGTCATCAGGATGAAGGACAAAACTTATGCCGCATCCTACGTACATCTGTCTTATCCGGTTTTACCTTGCTGCTTTCTATTTAGTTTTTCCACTTCATCATTTCCCTTGACTTGTCAGATGCTTTGTCAACAAGACCTTACATTCCAACTGATCGACAGAATTTCAATCAAGAGGCTTGATGAAAATAAAAATTGCCATTCGATGACTTCTGCCTTAAAGATATATATCCAAATACTGCAAAAGTTGCCTCTCGGAGTATTAATTTCAAAATATACTTCCAATCAATCGAGTCAATATTTTATTACTTGTATACACTTGTGGCTAAATTGCGTGTAATATCTTGAGATGGTAATAACTAAAGCGACTGCCGTCGGACTTCTAGTAATCACAGCTTACTGCGCGGTTGGGTTACGAAAGCGGAAGTTGAGGTATTCAAATCCCTCAGTCGCTAGTCGCCCATTGTTTTGATTTATAATGCGGTTCTGTTGACATTTTCCAGAAGTCTATTGGGTGTAACTTGTGCAAAAAGGAGTCTCCCTTTTTCTAAAGTTGGGTGGACGATATAACAAACTAGCTTTCTGCCGTGCAGTTTTACCCGAGGAATGTATTGGTGGTACCACTAATAAAGAAACCAAATCTCCCGAGCATGTAAGTTGGCTGTCAATATATATATATATATATATATATAACTTGAGACGTGGTCATTGTCGTCTAGACCAGTTAGGTGAAAAATTAAAGCTTCCGCCTTTTGTTGGGTACTTCGACAAAATTTAAGCAAAGAGGACTCTTTATACTTTTTTAATTCTCTCTAGCTTTCAATGGACTTTGCCATCATCATCAGGAGCTGCAATTACAATGATAACAGTAGCAACAAAAGTGTAAAATGAATTTAAATTGACTCAACTTACAGTAGTATGTGAGGATGTTGCTAATTGTTGTTTACGTATAGTATGAAGGAAACGTCCAGTAACATGGTGAGAGCTGGATATATGGTACAATGGTCAAAATTATATAAAATATGACAAGAACAAGTTAAAGACAGATTAAAAATTATTTAAAAAACATTAGAGCATTACATCGTGAAGCCACACATATGAAGTGATTTGGCAACGTTTTGGCACACGCCCACAATTCGTTCCATCTTTTAACACAGACATTGACAACCTTCGGCCTTCTGTCAAAAGGTTCATCTCACTCACTATTCCATGACCACCATTTTGTGCAATCATCAAGTGGCTTCACGATGTAATGCTCTAGTGTTTTTTAAATAATTTTTAATCTGTCTTTAACTTGTTCTTGTCATATTTTATATAAATTTGACCATTGTACCATGTATCCAGCTCACACCATGTTACTGGACGTTTCCCTCATACTATACGTAAACAACAATTAGCAACATCCTCCATACTACTGTAAGTTGAGTCAATTTAAATTCATTTTACACTTTTGTTGCTACTGTTATCATTGTAATTGCAGCTCCTGATGATGATGGCAAAGTCCATTGAAAGCTAGAGAGGATTAAAAAAGTATAAAGAGTCCTCTTTGCTTAAATTTTGTCGAAGTACCCAACAAAAGGCGGAAGCTTTATATATATATATATATATATATATCAATACTAAAACACTTTTTGGCACACATTGGTCCAATAAGAAGGCGTCTTCGGATCGATTTTTGTAAAATGTCTCAAACTAGAGAACAATTATACGATGGTTGGAAGATGGGCTCCTTGACATCATATTAAATCAAGAAATACTTCATATTTCACATGATTAAGCTACAAAAGCAAATTTTTTATTCGTGTTTGGACTCAAAGTCAACGCAAATTCCATCAATCAAAAAGAGTTTGTAGCCTACTCGATTCAGGGATCAAATCTAATGCAATCAAGGGCAGATTCAGGATTTCGTCTAGGGGGGGGGGCGCAAACGATATTTGGGGCTGGTCATTTTTCAACCTCAGTGGAACTTTTAGAATTTATCCTATTATTGCTCCTTAAATCCATTGTGTTCTATCTGGTCAAGACCAGCTTGAAAAAAAAAAACACGGGAAATGCTCAGAAATCCTGAGAACAAAATAAGTACGTGGCATTTATAATTAACTGGTGTAATAATATTAAATATTCAAACATAAAAACTTCATTGCTCTATTAACCGAAAAAAAAAACATTCTGAGGGACCCCGACACATATCCCAATCCATTCCACACAAAACAACTTCTTTGATTGCGAAAACGAACATGAGACCAAAAAATTCAAATTATCGTAAGGACGCTAGACAAGACAAAGAAGGATGTCTATAGACCATCTATAATCGTGTCTTGAGACCGTCTCCAGACTGTCTGTAGACAAAATGCGCAACGGGGTCTACTGGTATATGTACTAAGCTTAAGGATTAAGACTCTGACCTGGCCATTAAACAAATCAAGTAACTGGTGCAAACAGTGACACAATCAAACGTTTCTATTATATCAGCAGGTGATAAAAATATCAATAAGTATAGTAATTTTTTTTGTTTTATACCGGAGCAGCCGCGCAGGCAGAAGCCTAAATGCCGGAACGCCGCGGCTGTTATGATGTCCCAAAAAAATTTTATTAACCCGATTTTTGTGCGGCCTGAGTTTAGTAGAACTGGGAAAAGCTTCCTCTTGTAGATTGTTCCACAATCTCGACACCCTCGGGACAAAGGAGCGGTCGTATCGGCCAGTTCTGGATGTTAGGACGGTTAGCATGGGAGGTCAAAGTCAGGCGGGTCTGACCGGCAGGCACATCGCACGGCGGTATCATGGAAGAGAGCTCTGATGAGCAAAGCCTGTTGGTGTAGCGAAAGAGTCCCGAGACTGTCTGTTAGAGAATAGTCATCGATCAGTCGGACAGCGCTCCCCTGGACAGCATCGAGCGTAAATAATTTAGTCGGGGCGGCAGCACCCCAAACGTGTGAGCAATACTCGAGGCTAGGCCTTATCTGGACCTTGTACAGAGTGAGAAGATCATGCGGAGAAAAGTACTTCTTCGTCCTAAACAAATAGCCTAACTTTTTCCCAGCAGCTACCGCTATTGACGAGATGAGTTCGTGCCAGACCACATTTGGCAGAACTCGGCCATCCACCGAAAACGGATGAGCACTAGGACCTTTTTTGTTCGTCAAGTTGTGTTTTGGAAGCATTTAACTGTACTATACTTGAATCCATTTCAAGTGAGACCAGACACAACAACCAGCACGCGTCGCTGGCATGATGGTCGTAAACACAAGAACCGAGCAGGGTCGGACTCAAAACTATGGAAATATTAAGGTGATATTTCAGAACTAAATATTTGAAAAAGAGACATCAGTAAATAATAACACAACGCTACTGTCACAGAGTCAATAGAGGTGATTGAAAGTTAAGGGGGGCACAAAAAGTAATTATACATATGTGTTTGACAACATCAATATTTTTCACTTTCACTAGAAGAGCTGTCATCATAGATGTTGATAATTAGCGGTTCAATATGCCTTTCAATTATGTTGTCTAGCTCCCACATTACAACCTCCACTTTCTCCTGAACATGCTTCACACATTTTAACCATTTTTCTGGTGTGATTCTCTGCAACGCAAGGTTGAACAGCTCTTTCATGTCGGAAAACTTGAATGTGTGTTGTGTTCAGCAACAAAATTCTTTATATCTGCCCATATGAGCTCAATGGGGTTGAGCTCACAGTGGTAAGGAGGCAAAACGAAGTACCATTTTATTGTGCGCTTTTGCCATCTCGTCCACTATATATTTATCATATTTTGCTCTGTGTGGTTTCACAAGATCTAGAAGTTGTAATTTCAACATAAACGTATCAAAGGTATATTTTTTGCACGTAGCCAGTCCTGTATCTCTGATTTCTTAAAAGATAAATTTGGATTTTTTTCTAATTTCCGAGAATGATACGGAGCATTATCCAGGACCACCACAGAATTGTCTTTAAGACGTGGTAAAATGCCTAAATATCAGTTTTCGAATGCTTCATTCATCTCTTCGTGGTAGTCAGTGGTTTTTTTTTTTATTCAAAACACCATAGTCTTCCCTCTTCCCTCATGAAGCCATCTACACTCCCGATGTGGCAAATAATGAGCCTTTTTCCTTTGCCTATAAAGATAAAACTTGTTAAATACGGATGTACATTATATGTCTTTCACAAGAGTACTGAGACCACGGAGATAGGGACACGTTTCTGTATTTTATATACGATGCTATATTGTTTCTCATGATAGCTGGATGCATGCGGTAAGATATATCGGACACTTCAACCAATGCATCATTTAATCTGTTGATGAATCTGGTTAGCTTAAAAAACAAAAAGAAACAGGCAACATCAATTAAACTAAAAATTATCAAGTGTGACAAACTTATCGAAAAATTTACAAATCAACGCAATGTCTGACGTTGTTAATTAACGTGTTACATTCCGTGACGGACGAGGTATGTTGTCTCTGCAACGCTCACATTGCTGTAAAAAATCTTGTCATCGATACCATAAGAATTCCAACGTAGAAAACATTGATTTCCAGAGTGAACATCCCCTCATTTTTTCTAGATATCTGATAACGTGTAATGCCTCATTTAAATCACTTTGGCTATGAAAAATTATCTAATAACTATTGTTGGATTTTCTAAAATGGAATGTCTGCATTACCTGTAGGGTTTTTAATCCCAGTTGAAAGCCCATCTAAAAACGCTCTTCTTGCTGACGTTACTGTTTGGTCCACCCAAACTTTTGATTTTGTATGGCCAGTATTTATCCACGTCTCGTCCAGGAAGTAAATTCTACGGTTTTGGCTCCTGTATGTTTTTATTTTTCTCAAATACTCTCTCCTCCATAGTATAATTTCATCTCTATCCATCAATGTTTCGGCCTCTCTTCTGCCAATTGAAGTTGAGTTCCTTTAATAGCCTGTAGAACCTCGTTTTACTAAAATTAAGCAAATCTGTGTCTTCATTCACTACTTTCAAATCAATTGTAGGAATTTCATTCTGGAAAAAGAGTTCATGAACCTTCCTTCTGATCGCATGTCTGTCAGCATCATCTATTTCTTTAATTTGGCTTTTACGGTTCTGATTCGTTTTAGGTTCAGCAAATGCATTCCGTAATTTATATTCTTTGAGTACTCTAAATACCGATGCACGAGAAATTCCAACTTTATTCGCCACCCTCTGCACAACATCGTTGACGCTGAGCTCAGGTTTTTCCTCCGTTTCATATTTGTAAACATTTAAAATAATTTCTTTCACTTCGATGCTCAAATGGTTTTGTCTTGATCGTTTCCTGGGTGGACTCAATGTAGTTTTCCCTTCATCAGCTGTGTCGGTAGAAGACATGGTCAAAAAACACCAGATATAACAGAACTTATAACAGCGATGCACTCGACGCCACGCCACAGCCTGATTACAACTCTGGTTTTTGTAGACATCAACGCGGCGCAACGGCGGGTTTTGTATTATATCTAACTAGATCTTAAAAAATGTTCGAAACTGCATGTTTTCCAAATTCATAGAGTTTTATATTGGAGCCACTCTAGGACATTGTATTTAACAAAAGCATCAATATGAGGGGCGGAAAGTTTAAAAAAAGAAAAATAGAAGCTACGAAATGAAACTATTAGTTGAAAAAGCAAGCGCTTCAAACTACAACTTCAAACCGTAAAATGCCTGAACTATAATGAGACCCTCTGCGGAAACATCGATCACGCGCTGATCACGCTTCGAGTTTGCGATGTTGTGGTCTCACTTGGGCTGAATTTTAGTATAGATTGTTGCGTCCCCAAGTGATAACCTCCAGGTCTCTCGTCAGAGAGGATGTCGTCGCCAGTCTTCTTTTTTCCAGTTCAGCGGCAGATATCGACTTGTCACTCTGAATTCCTGCTTGTAGAGTGCTGTCATCAGCGAAGCTGTGGATTGGGTTGATGGTGGAGGAAATGAGGCCGTTGATATACAAGAGGAACAGTGTCGGAGCCATGACCGGTCCCTGGGGAACACCCGCGTTGACGTTGTGGGATAAAGAGAACCCGTCAATTACGACGGATATCTTGCTGCCAGATAAGATCACCTTACTTATAGCAGAAGGCAGAGCTATAGGCCTGTAGTTGTAAGTGTCGGTCTTAGATCTCTTTTTTGAGATGGGTTAGACATTCTAGTTTTCTAGGAAGGTGCCAGATTCATAAGATATCTGGATGAGACGCGAAAGAACTGGAGCAAGCTCCGCTGCACATCTCAGTACAATGGCAGTAATCAAGTCCGGACCAGAAGGTTTGTTGATATCGAGCAACAAGAGCACTCGTCTTATGGTCTTATGCCTGAATGTTACCACTCCCTTTAAATTGATGGCACTTGGGCCTTGGAGTGGACGTCCATGATGGAGTTGGCAGCAAAGATCTTGGCAAGCACTTCCCCCTTGGCCTTTGAGTCAGATACAATCGTTCCATCATGACATATAAGTGGTGAAAGGCTACTGTGTGAGAAGATCTTTTCAATCTGCTTGGCCAGCGTCCAGAAAGACCGACTGCCATTGCGCTATGAAATTACCCTGCGCCTAACTCTTATATCGTGTTAGTTTTTGGCATTGGGAGTCGCTTCGTTGTATTTGTTTCTGGACTCGACGTCGGCTTGTCTGTTCTCTACAGTGGGTAGAGAAGAAATCCTCGCTCCCAGTCGGCATGACCGTAATGCCAAATTTTGCGGCCTGGGCGAGTTTCTGCTGCCACAGCGGGTTCTGGCCGAAAAATAACCTCCACAAAACCGTGATCTGAGTTACCAAGGGGGACAGGAAAGCAGTTCTGTGAGGGACTGGGTGCGTGGTCAGAAAGAGATCCAACAGCCTACTGGCATATGTAACACGTGTACAATCGCTTGAACGGGAAAAATTTGATTACTGGATACAACAGCTGCCGGAACATGACATTCATTATAGATGTTACAGTTATTTTTCAGACTTTCGTTGTCGAACTTAGATTTACGGCATACGTGTAATCTTCTCAGTTATAGACCCGGTGTTGATCGCGTGTAAAGGTGTTGTAAATCTTTTGGAAAAGACTTTCTCTGTTAGATCGTAATTATTTTGATAACGTATGTTTGTACGACACAAGTACAGGAATACAGGGCTGTACATATTCACGTGTAGTGCAGAAGCTCTGTGATTTGAACGAATTCAATATAGCAACATAAATAGACACATACGCGAGAAGAGATGCGGTATGTGTGGTATTGACTTTGAGCATCGATCGACGCAGTTTCTGGACAGGCCACAGGCGTACCGCTAAACAAATCTCATAAATGTCTATTTCCAATTTAGGCGTTCATCTAACATAGTGCTTCGCTGCAAGACCAACTCCGAACAAAATCAGTCAAGCTTTACACACTTTTCAAATTACTATTGAACAACAAACAGAACCTAAATCACTTTTTAAGTGCATTCTGTATAGCTGATATATTAACCCAGACTTAGATTTGTCATAAGTCACAATACTCGTATATACTTATAAATCGCATGAATTGTGCTGTAAACAAAGTCAAAGAGGGACAGCATTTGGAATACCAAAGGATACAAAAAAATCGCAATGCTCAGTTCCTATAACTATTACTTATAGTTAGTATGCCTTTGTCGCCATGATGTGTCAAAAAGTAGCACAGTGGTGTTAGATTACAAAAGCAAGTGTCAGACGTCTAGAAAGTTCTGCTTATTAAATTATTTGAAGATGTAAATAAACTTACAGAATGCTTACTATTCAACAAACATAGAGTAAATACTCAATTTACTAACTTTCTGTTAACAGGAAGATAGCAACACTGAGACACTGTTACTTTCAATAAAATTAAAATTTAATTGCTGTCATATCAATCTAGATATATAACTTGATTTGTGTCCATGGCGCAAATGAAAAAATAAATTTTTGTAGCTAAACTAAGAGATTTTTTATCTATTTCTTGATTTAATATGATTTAATATGGGAATTGGGCTCATCTTACATAACTCGTATAATTTTTCTTTAGTTCGAGAGACATTTTATAAGAAATTGACCATACTCTTACATTCTTTACTTCAAATACGCCTTCCCATTGATTGGATTTGTGACCCACGTGCTTTTTTGCGCCCGGCTTAGTGAAATCGGGCCTAACAGTTTCAAGCGGACGAAGTCGCAGGTAACATGCCTATGACCTTCTTCGGGTATCAATTATTGTACAAATGTTTACGTATCTTCATGTTGTGGTACAGACGTGATGCTGATAGCCTGGGTCGACAATCAAATGTATATACACCTTAGGAAAAACCATTGTTATACATGGGAAATCATTTCTTGGCAACAGCGCATCGGCTCGTCTACTTTCATCGCTATTCATACATATTTCCTACCGTTAACGCGCGCGCCGTCGTCAAGTGCGATAAGGGATTCGTGACTTACTCTGCGGTTGGGTTTTGTGTAGGAAAGGTGCGTCTTTATTTAATCCAAAATATCTTAAAAATGTACTCGCAAGAAGAAAAGTTTCAAATGATAGAATGGTACATCCAGAATAATTCAGCACGCGCGGTTGTTGAATTATTTGCGGTACGCTTCCCAGATCGGCCAATGCCGTCTCACGCAACGGTTATAAATACCTACGAAAAATTCAAGAGGGTGGGCTGCTTACATAAGTTCCATAGCTGCATGCACCCTGAAGGTTGGAAACCAAAAATTAGCGAGAAAAGGGAGGAGATCGAAACTGCTGTTTGTGCCGCTGCAGAAGTATCTGAGCCATGCTCAAGCAGAAAAATTGCTGAAATGGTACAAATACCCGATCTCACACCCAGAACAACAAGAAATATTTTGCATCGCAACGGCTATCATAGCTTCAAGGTTGGAACGGTTCAAGAAATATTTCCTTTAGACAAATACCGTTGAATGGAGTTTTGTGAAACGGTCATGGAGAAGGCGAACAGGGATGGAAGTTTTATTGGTAACATTTTGTTTACTGATGAATCCACATTCCCTCTCCACGGTGATCACAATCCTTCAGTCGTTCGGTATTGGTCTCGGGAAAATAAACACCTCAGTATTCCAGTCCGCACGCAGTATCCACAGAAACTGAATGTGTGGGCAGGAATTCTAGGTAATAACATTATCGGACCGTTCTTTATTGATGGAACTCTTACGGCTGCAAAATATTTGGCGTTACTACAGACGCAGATTGTTCCTGCAATTAGGCAGCTTGGCATTGATCTCGCTAATATTTGGTCCCAACAAGATGGATGCCCGGCGCATAATGCGGCGATCGTACACACTTACCTTGAAAGTGTGTTCGGCCACCGGATTATTGGCGGTAACGGAACAATAAAATGGCCTCCTAGATCACTCGATCTAGCGCCCAATGATTTTTTCTTGTGGGGTTATGTGAAAAGTACTGTTTACACTTTCAATGAGAGAGCAGACAATTTGCATAACCTACAGGTGAAAATCGTTGAAGCGCTCGGGCAAATACAGCCTTCTACCCTCTTGAGAGTTCGTCAGGAGTTTTATAACCGCCTGACATACTGTTCATTGAATGAAGGAGACGTTTTTGAGTCCCAGCTGTGAAGGACCATTTGAAACATTTGTGTTCATTATTGCGTTTTATTTTTGAGAACTTATTTTTTTGTTAGAATATCTTTTTATTTTCGTTACACATTTTTAAGAGTGTACTATTTTTTGTTAGAGTGGGTATCTTCTTATTTTTGTTATGAGACACAACCTTTATTGCTACAAAACCAATTATCCATTCATAAAAATAAGTAGAGTGATTTAGGTGATTTCGTGAAATCTCGAAATCACCGAAATCGGTTCACAGGACGTCCAATAGAACTGGTGCGTAATGCGCGCATCTACTGTACCTACTTCTTCTGTCGACTCAACGCATACTGAAATTTGCAGCAGACCGCAGACCTGTATCACGAATGAGAATAATAGGCAGATACGTTGTGTTGCCAATTTGAGTAGAGCTTCCCGAATTGTGGGGAATTTAGAGTTAAGTGTTGATTCATTCAAGCTTTTAATCAGCATGGCCTAGAAGTTAGAACTTCATAAAGATAACATTGAAGCTGAATGCTGCTGGAGTATAGTGTTTCGAATATTCAAAGCGGAGCGGGACACTATACTCGTTCAATGGGTCATCAAGCCACAGTCTTTTCAACAAAGAAATTATTTTACGAAAATGCGTTATATATATACGATTTTGTCGTCACCAAATCTCTGTTTCTCAAAATGTACGTCTATTGTAGAATTTTCAGCAAACTAAGCAAGAAACGTGATCTAGTATTTACTCAACATTACGGATTTCTCGAAATACATTAAAAAATGTGACCTAGATACCTAACTGCCCCAAGCTCTTTAAATATAACACCTTAAACCAGGGTTACCAGGTACTCAGTCACGTTGATTGTCATGTTGCACTGCGCAAGTCAGCAATCTGGCGTAATAAACGTTAGGAATCATCAGGTATTGCCAGCTTCCCGAATACCGGGCACCATAGTACCCGTTATAGTTGTCCTTCAAAGTTGTCAAATCGCCCCTATGGCGCAAATTCGCCACACCAGGCAACTGTGCTATAAACAAACCCTGTTTATCACTACTATTTGATAGTCATATGGTAGTTGTAGCCCTATCTAGCGGTCCATGATTTCTCTCAATACTGTTGTATCTCTACTGGCAACAAGAATAGAGATTACAAAATCATTTATGCAACAATATACAAACATGAAAAATATGATTTGAACCATGAAACATTGATACAATTTTAATAGGTTGAACTTTTTTCATTTTTGGAATACTCTTATGTGGAATCCGCAGCTATTTTTCCCGAAATTTGGGTAGACTTAGATTTCTTAGAAATATGACATATTGGTATCGGCAACTCTGCGAATGGGAGAAACAAATCGCATTTGTTGAGCGCATCCGTCTAAGCGGCAGGCGCCAGCGCCCGTTCTGCCATCTCCCCGTTGTCCGTCACACTCCGACGCTGCCAGATAGGATCCTACAATCGAGTGTCTTTCACGCACCTACATACTTTTGTATATTTCCATCTCTCTTCCTCATCATAATGTATAATAATGGTTTTTCCGAAGGTGTATATATACAGAGAGAAGGTATCCGACAACATAGCATCCAAGTTTGCTAGATAAGCCGCCTGGCACCATCAAAGCGTGTATAACAACTAACCCAATAACTATTTACTCGCAGCATTATACTTCATTTAAAAGAAAACACCAAAAAGTCTGAATCAAGTCGATCACGCTAAGAAATGGATCTGGAAATGCAGTAAATGCACGATCCGAATGCCCTATTTATATACCGTTGCTCATTTCTGTTGGACCAGCGACTGAACGCTTCCGCGTCAGATACCTCAAACCTCATGCCAAATTCCGTTTCCCCGTTTGGGCTATAGTCCGTGAAATAGATATTTCAAAGTTATTTCTCGCGATTAAAGGTAGCCTATGTGCGATTCCAGGCTACAATTTATCCTTGTGCCAAATTTTATCTAGATCTGTTCAGATGTTTTGACGTAATTGAATAACAAACATCAACACTTCCTCATTTATAACATTAGTATAGAAGGAGGGATGGTGTAACATCTGTGGTTTCCATGCAAATAATCCCCCATGTCCAGCTGAATCGTTGTCTTTCCAGTTCTTCTGTGGCTATGACTGAATATGATTTATCGTTGAAGGAAAAATCTAAATGATGATGAACTCCAAATCGAGTTTTTTACTTTCAGGTTTTTTCTTATGATTTCTTGCGAAATCCCAACTGCGCAGATGTTTTACGTCGCCATCTTAAGGACAATATGTTATGACTTATTTCCTCACAGGTCAAACGACCTAGTTCCCTTGAGATGTCGAAGTGCTACTTCTCGTATTTCAGATCCATAAACGATGTACATGAGGTATTTTTTGTAGTCTAAGATTGTATTGCAATTAACAATAGTTCAGGGCGGGTTTTCGCGTTTTCAGAGGACTTTTGGCGTTTTCGGACCGATGGGCGGGTACGACTGATAACCTGATGTTCGCTTGTCGCTTTGGAGGGCTGGACGTTGTTTTGGACACGGAAACGCTTACCCCCAGGTAGTCTTGGGCTTTGCTGGTATTGCGCTGTACCATCTTAACATTGCAATTATGACTTCTTGCAATCTCAGCATGTTACACGACCATCCAGACTATTATTGTAGTACACCCTATAGGAATGTGTACATGAAAAAAAAAACAGATGAACTGTCACCTGGAAGACAGGTGAACAAAATATATTGTTAAAAGTGTAAATAATTGTACTTGAAAAAGGTTCGACTGAAATGTCGTACCTCAAATGTTTTAAATATGTATGTGATTTGATTGGCCAGACATACATGGGGGATTAGTAGGGATTGGTTCCTCATTTTACTTTGAGGATTGTAGAGCAGCCGCTGGGAAAAAATAAATCACGAATAAATGTCTGCGGGTAACACCCCGTGACCGCAACATTAGCCAAGCGCGGCTTCCATTGTAAATCCGGTTTTCATCAGGTTTGGCAGTCGAATGGGCCAATCGGCCAATATATATACATCGAAAGTTCTACGGCCATAATTTACGTTAGAGTTCGATAAAACGAATTCACAACTCTGGCCGGAGCGAGCCAGAGTTGTGGAGGGGGAAAACGTTGGAAGGTAGATGGGGGAACGGCTGGGAAAGTTTGATTGCACTCTCTGAATGTGGATAACGGAACCGCATTCTAAATCAAAACAATGGTAATGGCGACGGCAGTTTGGCCGGCGTTGTGAGACATACTATTTGCATACCTTCGCTTCCGGTGTGATAACCCAGAGCCCAGAAGCGATTCCGGCAGATGATGATCTACTGAGGAACTTGCAGTTTCTCTGTCTAGCGCTTCATATTCCTCATACGCCAGTCGTTTTCTTTATTACCATCTCAAGATATTTTACACAATTTATCTAGAAGTATATACAAGTAATGAAATATTGACTGATTTATTGGAAGTATATTTTGAAACTAATACTCCGAGAGACAACTTCTGCAGTATTTGGATACATAGCTTTAAGGCAGAAGTCATCGAATGGAAATTTTTATAGGAGAAAAAACCGAGCATGTATAACAGATAAATTAAATGGATCAAGTTCTTCAAAAGAGTCCGTAACATTAGTTAATAATATCCTTTCCCTATCTACCCGCAGTACCGTCCAACTGACAACGTCGCGCCACCTCTCCCAAATATCTGAAAGCATGATACGTCACGCGCAGCGGAGCGCTCCCAGAGGACCCAGTACCGGATGCTCCGCTGTTCGATTTTCGTCTGCCGGCGCGCATGACGTCACGCGGAGAGTGATTATAATTCATCTTAGCGGTGCGAGTGACACTAGATACATTAAAATTTTATACAAAATAAAATGGCGGATTTTAATAAAAGATTTCAACCTTGTAATTCATATTTCATAGGCTACAGCTCCAACGGCTTGATAGATTTTCACATATGAGGTGTCGTTGGATTCGTCTTAGCGGTGCGAGTGACACAATGTACATTAAAATTTTATACAAAACAAAATATTTCAGCCTTGTAATTCCTATCTCACAGGCTGTAGCTTAAACGGCTTTCTAGCTCCACAATAGAGCGTGTATCGTCACATTACTGTAAAAACAAGATTTTTCTACATTACCTATATTTTAGTATGTTCTGTGGAGCAGGATTAACATGCTCATGACGTTAATACTGCACTACATTTATTCATCGTTACTTCACAGAACATCCTAGGTACTAACTACATACAAGTGTGAAAATGTACGCAACCCAGAAAGTAGAAAAATGGAGTTATCTTTTTGCCAGCTTACTGGCGGTAAAACAATAAATGGAAATGACTTAGTCTAAGCCACAATTTTTCTCTATTTCCTTTCACGATTTTTCTGGTTTTCAAACTTCTACTCAGTTCTTTGATCCGGAAGACCATCATTGACCTGAAAAATAAATAAAAAGCTTTTTCAGGGCAGTCAATGTTGCTGCTCTTCAACAGAAGTTCGCCTATGAAATTTTGCCTTCTGTCACTACTCCGTCCCCATTGAATGTAGTAAACACCTTATTAAACTTCTCAATTTGATTCATGAAAGCTGTTTTGAGGAACTTTACAACCTCTCATCCTGCAATTTATGGCAAACAAAGCCGGCCAAATTTGTCAGCCCATCATACTCGGGCTCATCCATTTCTTCCACTAAAACTTCTTCGTTGTAGTCAGCTGATACTTCAGGTGCACTCAGTTTATTCGTTAATGATGCGGTTAGTGGAATGTCCGGAGTATCCTCTACCTCTACGCTGCAATACTCTGAGTATGCGCCTTCGTTTCGCCCCAAAATATACTAAGTGACATATAAATCCGAACACCCAGTTTAAATGGATTTAATTTAATAAAATTTTGTATAAGTACTTAATGAAGCATAATAAGTAAATGATAAAAATTTCAAAATGATTACACTGCTTTAAAGCCCTTTGACCTTTAATAATGTGTGGATGCACCCTGATGTGCTACGCATTCTCCAACGCGCCTAGGCATGCTTCTGATCAGGTGGTTAATGTCCTCCTGTGGTATCTCATTCCAGGCAACCACCAACTCCTCTCGAAGTGCTTCTAGAGTCTGAGGAGGACGCTGCAAATTGAGCAATCTCCTACCCATCATATCCCACACGTGCTCAATTGGGGATAAGTCGGGAGATCTTGGTGGCCATGGTAACAATGTGACATCATTATGTTGAAAGAAGTCTATTGTGACTCTTGCAACATGTGGTCGGGCATTATCTTGTTGGAAAGTTGGATCTGCCAGGGTGTCAAGATAGGGTAAAAGATGGGGTGCTAGAACTTGGTGGATATAACGCTGCGCGTTCATGTTACCTCTGATGAAGATTAAAGGTGACCTGGAACCATAAGCTATAGCACCCCAAACCATAACTCCAACAGTGTGATGAACATGTCTTTCAACAAAAAATTGTGGATTCCTCCTTTCACCACGTCGCCTTCTAACCCTGGCACGACCATCGTGCATGCCTAAACAAAATCGAGACTCGTCACTAAAGACAATACTGTTCCATTCCTGATCCCAGAGTGACCGTTGTCTGCACCACTCAAGGCGATTACGTCGGTGTTCTCGAGTTAAAGGGAGGACCCAGTGTGGCCGGTATGAAAACAAGCCAAAACTTCTCATTCGTCGGTAAACACTTCGCATGCCAATAGGTATTCCGTGTTCTGCAAACCATTCATTTGCAATGGACCTGATAGTAGAGAAACGGTCCCTTAAGGCCAATAATCTTAGGCGGCGATCTTCACGGTCTGTTGTTCTACGGCGGCGTCCAGTGCCCCTTGCTCTTTGCGTACGGCCTTCTCGAAGCCATGCCTGACAACACCTAACCACAGTGTCTACACTTTTTTGCACTCTAACTGCAATTGCCCGAAAAGAAAGTCCAGCTTCCCGAAGTCCCACTATACGGCCGCTATCAAGCTCACTAAGTTGACGAAATCGTACAGGTCTCCGTACTCTAGGCATCGTAACCGATCGTAAAGGATGTCAAGAACCAAAATCCGCCAACGTTGATTCTTTACTGCGGCTGAAATATTCATTTTTAGAGCGTTAGTGAATTAAAAAAAGCAGTATAAAAACCGGAATGTCCAACTGATAAGGCTGAAAATTTTTTCACTTGTTATTTACAGTAAGATAAATACATTCACCAACTTTTATTAAAATAAAACCATTTAAACTGGGTGTTCGGATTTATATGTCACTTAGTATATATGACCTTATTCTATACTTAAACTCTAGGGGATAAGTTGAGCTTATTGCCTTTTTTCGTAAGCACTGTTCCGCTTTTCCCCATCAACAGATGTGGATGATTCAGGTGATGATAGAGACTTGGGTAAATTTTCCATCGGAATGGAATCATTTTTTAGAGTACGGTAACTTTTAGGGGTGTAACCCAAAAAGGTATGTTTTAAATTGACCTTATAGGCACTTTCACAAAAATGCTTCGAGCAAACCCTAGCGCTTTTTACATTGACTTTGTCTTTTCTTTTTGTAAGATGTAGCCATGTTTGCTAGAGTTTATGTCTTGAGGAAATCTGTAGAACTTCATGTCTTTACAAGGATTCCGTTTAGACTGGTTGTCGGAATTACATCCCACAACAGCACACCGCATTTTTTAAATTTATCAACCACACAGGCTATATAAAGTATGTATAACTAATAAAACGGGTCACAAAACCACCAAAAAACATCAACAAATCGCACTACATAGTATTAACCACGGTACACGTGAATTGCAGTAACGTTACGACAATCCTGTCGCTGGTAACCACGAGCCGACAACTCTCTGGGTGAGGTCACGAAGCTCCGGCAACATGCGCAATATTCTATCTTCAGCGTATGTGTATCGCGCAGAGCACCAGTCATGCAGGAAACATACGAACACCGGCACGCCGGCTGCGGTCATTGGAGTCAGCAGACGAAAGGATGCATATCGAAATATTTTTATCGTTCTAAATTTTAAGGCCAAATGTACGGGAGGATCTATCATATGTGAGATATGTTTTATAGTAGAATTATCGGGGTTAGGAGTGTATTAAATACTAGCATCAAAAATTGCGTGTACTCTCAACCACCCCCTACTATGTCCCACCCCCTGATTTTTTCCTCTAAAAATTTGTTCAACAAGATCATCACGGTTAATTTTTTTCGTTTTTAGCGTTTTCCTCCGCCGCCACTGGACTGATTTTCAGAAAAAACAAAAGCTTTTCATTTTAGGCATAGTAGTAACTGTGTGTGAAAATTTTAGCAAAATTCAACCGGTACTTTCCATATTGTCCGCTAATCCGTGGCCCGTCAATGACATACATGCAGACCGACGGAAATGAGTGACATGGTTTTTCGTGATGAACATGTACATCCAAAAAACATATATTCTTTTCGCTATTACAATACCTCCCCGCCAGCAAACGTGAGAAGTAAAAACATAAACCATTTTTCGTGATACTTCAGAAGAATCAGAAATGCGAAGATACTTTATTTGGTTTTAAAAATTTATCAGTATATCCTAATAATGAGGTAACTCAATGTACAAATTGCTTCAAGTTTAATCACTCTGGTAAGAAATGTAATAGTCATAAAGTATGCTTCAAATGTGGAGAAGAACATGATGATACTTCATGCAACAAATCTACTAATCCCATTTGTTGCAACTGTGTGTATTCAAAGAAAAAATATAATAAAAACTATAATACACATCACTCCCCTACAGATAAATGTTGTGCTGTATTTAAATTTTTCCAACAAAGACATATATCAAGAATTTTATTCTAAATTGCTAAGGACTTAGAATATTTATGAGTAGATACATTACAGAATTTGGACCTGAAATAATTAAAACAAATATTTTAGACGATTTACCTACAACAATATTGATTCAGGATTGAACATCTTTCACACGAACATAAGGAGCATTCATAGAAATATGAATGTACTCCATGCCTTGTTGGATATACTAGATTTTAAATTTGATGTTAGAGTGCTGAAACATTTAAAGTATATGATACAAGTTTGATCGAAATTCCCAATTATGATTTATATTATAACGATGGTAGTTTTAATAAAAATGACGGGGTTCTGATTTACGTAAGACAAAATTTGAACAGTGGTTATTCTTCAAAAGAATAATAAATGGATACAGATCATTGGTGTGTACAAATCACCCTGTATATCTGTAACAACATTTAACGGTCAATTACAAGGTTATCTAGAAAGCAGTAGAAAATTTGACATCAACTTATTCATTGGAGACCTTAACATTAACATATTAGATCATAACAATCATAATATTCAAGATTATTTAAATATAATGGCTGAACATGGTTACCTGTCAGCCATTAACGAAATGACAAGAGTAGAAGGAAACAGTGGGAGTTGTATAGATCATATGTTTATAAATTCACGTTTAGAACTTGACAAAATATATTCAGCAATTCTAAAATACAAAATTTCTGATCATTTTCCTACTTTGCTCAAAATCGATCTTGAAAGTACATCAACCAAAATTGAAAAGACAGTGAATAATACAAAAATTTACATTGATTATGAAAAACTAAATAACAACTTACTCAATGAAAATTGGATTGTAGTATATAACGAACCTAATATTGAAAATGCATTTGTCCTTTTTATATCTAGCATTGAAGGCCATATTGCTGAATGCACCAAAACAGTAAAGATTCCACGAACACAAATAAAAAGACAAGCATGGATATCAAAAGGGATTATTACCTCCATCAACAAAAAAATAGACTTATATAAGGAAACCAAAAAATATCTTTATGATGTTAAACTTTTGAATGAATTTAAATCATATCGAAACAGACTGACAAAAATAATTAAAGAGGCTAAAATTAAATATCTCCAAGACGAGTTTGATAATCTACAAAATTGTTTGTCCAAAATGTGGCAATTTATCAATAAAATTCAAGGCAAAAAACAAAACAACAAAATTAGTACAATTAAAAAAGAAAATGGTGAACTAGTGAGTAATGATGTAGATATAGCAAATGAATTTTGTGAATATTTTTCAAAAATCGGGAAAAGGTTGTCAGAAAGCATAAAAAACGCGGAGAAATTAAATTATAGTAAGACCAGATTATATAACTCATTATATCTGGAACCGACCGGTACGCATGAAATAAAGACAATAATCAATGAATTGAAATTGAGAAAATCTCCAGGTCTAGATAACATAACAGCGTATACTCTCAAGAGAATAAATTGCAACATCTGCGGCATACATATTTGATAAATTCTTGTATGAATAAAGGAATATTCCCTTCATGTTTAAAACACGCTATTGTAAAACCATTATTTAAATCTGGAGAAAGAGAAAAACCCATCAACTATCGACCAATTTCCATCTTAACAAATTTTTCTAAAATATTTGAAGAAGTGTTAAAAAAACGATTCACCGAATTTGCAAAAAAATATAACTTAATAGCGGAAGAGCAATATGTTTTTCAAGAAGACAAATCTGCTCAAGATGCTACTGTAAAATTAACAAATAAAATATACACGAATCTCGATATTGGCAAACCAACTGCTTGTGTTTTTGTTGACTTGGCAAAGGCATTCGACTCTATTACTCATAAATCGCTTTTAACAACGTTAGAAAACTTAGGTTTCCGGGGAATAACATACAAACTCATAGAAAATTATTTGTCAAATCGAACACGGTGCGTCAAAATTAATAACACATTCAGTGAACCCCATATTATATCATACGGTGTACCTCAAGGCTCAGTATTAGGACCCATTTTATTTAATCTATTTATCAACGATTTGTTCAAAATAAATAGTACAGGTAAAGTTATCGGTTTTGCGGATGATACAGCTATTCTCTATGAAAGCAACCAGTGGCATACACTAAAAACCACAATCGAACATGATTTCAAAACATTTATAAATTTCTTTTCGGAAAGAACTTTGACAATTAATTACAACAAAACACACTATATAGCATTTTCTTGTAACGACAGGCTCTCACCACAATTTAAAAAACTTGAAATTCATACAAGCAGTGGTCTCAAAGAGATTCAGTCAGCCGATAAAATAAAATACTTAGGCGTGATTTTGGACAAACACTTAAAATGGAATACCCATACAGAGTACCTTGTGAAGAGACTGAGATGTATTATTCCAAAATTCAGGTACTTCAGAGATATTCTAGATAAGAAATATCTATATAATCTATATTATGCTCTTGTTTATCCTCTATTACTTTACGGAATTTTGGCTTGGGGGGAGTTATGAATAATAATTACAAATAGGTTGAGGTAATCCAAAAATTAATTCTAAAATTGATCCTCCAGAGGGAGATTACTTATTCAAGTGATTTTCTATATGTGGAGGCTCAGCTATTAGATTGCAGACAAATTTATTTTTATTGTGGTCTAATACATTATTTCAAATATTCAAAATACTTTAATCGTACCATTCACAACTACCCAACAAGATTCATTCAAAATTCAATGTGTATTCCACAAGCATCAAAAACCATTACACAACGATCTCTGTTTTTCTTGGGACCAAAATTCTATAACTTCATACCAGAGTCATTAAAAGTAATTAAATCAAATAAATCATTTAAAAAACAACTAAAAAAATGGATTTTACAACAACCAAGGTACTCCATCCACGAAATTGTGGAACTGAAAAATCATTATCAAAATCAATAATATTTTACTTACACTAACATCCATACTTTTACTTCAGTTCTAATTGTCTGGATATTTTTCCTGACATTACCATAATAATTCACCAAATTATACAGTATTAACGGGTTTTTCCTTTTTTTTTTTCATGCACTGACTGTACTATTAGTTTTTATTTTGTACAAACCCAAACACAAGTGCAAACTTTTTTTGGGTGCTTTATGTTTATTGTGCACAATATTTGATATTTACTTGTATTTTGTGACAATAAACATTATTATTATTATTATTATTACTTCCTGGATTAATTGCCTTGACTTTATCTCCACTATCCTACTGGAATAAGAAATCTCCCTCGTAACCAATCCTTTAGTGATTTCGTGGTATCCATCATGTCAGTAGTAAATTTGAGTATTATTCCACCGAGACCGTGACATCGGAATTTAGGCAAAACAGAAACAATCATAATTATCATCCGAATGAGCAATGTGGCGATGAACAATGTGGCGATGAATACGATGCCTAGCACCACGCGGGTTGTGTTGTATGTGAATGTGAGGGCGTCGAGTGTTTAGCCGGTGATATACGGACAATGGTTTAATTAATGACGTCATCGACGTCATGCTCGATCGAAATGTCCCTCTGGATGATCCCAGTGGTGTGGATCTACACGGGCCCAAGTTTGCCAGGCCTGGAAAAAATGCCACAGATCTAAAGATTTTATAGTTATCTATGAATTTAAGTGAACTGTCTTGTAGAGGAGAGGGCACAAACCTTGGTCAAACTTTGGGAATAACTTCTGCACAGCATCCTGATCAAAAGTTCTCGTGGGCTCTTAACGAGTCTATAAAGCTTTTCCATGATATACACGGTTCCCCTAGCAAAAGTATTGCTCCTAAGTGAAAACTTATCAAAGAAAACTGTTTATGGGGCTATTATACAAGTTATCCGAGGGCAAATTTATAAAATACTTTCAATTATACAGGGTGCCACAATTCTATCCTACATCAAAAATATTCGTTTTAAATCGAATGCCCTAGTTCTTATTACACACTCGGATAGGCCCTGTCACGTGCCAAAGTCACGTAACCTTTCTTTTTACTATTTTGATCTCTTATGACTAATTTGAATTTCTCTTTATTAATAGTAGAGTACCGATTCCTAGACCAAACCTTTTTCAATGATTTTCTTTTGTCAAATTTCATAGTTAATTGATTGCAGAATTTCTCACGTATTATATGTCATTCTCAGCGACTTAGTATTGTATTGAAATCTTTCCTCTATCTAAAAAATGTCCTTATAAAATCTTGTTGGTCCCTCGTAGACAGATTTGTTTCTGCCCAGTGGCAACCAGCGCGCCACCTTGTGACTTTACACGAACTAGCAGTATAGGGACATTTGGTTCTAGCAAGATACCTTCTTTTAATTGCGTACCGAGGCATCCAGCCATTTTTGCTTTGGCTTTTCTGCTGTGTTTTTGGTTGTTTGCGGGCGTTTTATTCGTTGCCTTCCAGATTTTGGGATATTAACGCCCCAAACACCAGTTTATGGAGTAGTACCCCTTTATCATGTACCTTATGTTTAGTTGTGTTGGTTAGGGTACTACCCCGTCTATTTTGTAATGGAATTTTAAACTTTAGCGTGGAAAGCCATTGTGGAGAACCACCATTCACACTCCTCCAGTTTTGTTTTGTAGCTGCCTTGTAGCTGTTTCACTGCCGATTTTGTTGGAAGCCATCTGTTCCCCTGTATAAAAACCCTGATGAACACAGTTTTTTTATACCATAGATTTTGAGAACGAGGCAAGCAGCTTCTACCTTGTGACATTCCTCACGTCACTGCTCACTACTGGCCACTGATTTTTGACCGGAGTTTTTGAGATCTGAGAACATCACAGCTACACCTAGAGCTGTAAACTGGAAGAGGACCAGTATGAGGTTTAGGCGTTAAACTATATTTGTAAGGCCTATATTTGTAAAGCCTTCGTACGTGTACCATGGTGAACGTTTTACAGGGTTAGTTATTACAGTCTATTAATTTTACTATCAGGTAGTTTTTTTAATAACATCTTTTCTTTTAACTTGCACTCCAGTGGCGAAGGATATGTGCTGCTTGTTTTGGCAATATATTGTGATTCGTTTTTAAATATCTTGTTTTATTTGGCTCTCTGTATACAGTTAATTAGGTTTCATCATTACTGATAGATTCTTTTCTTTGTGTGGTGGTGAAGCAAAACAAGTTCCGACTAACATCTCGGGGATTTGTGACTTAATCCGTCTTGAGTCACTGGCGCTCTTAACACCCCCCCTACTCTTCGATTTATTGAGCATTTATAGTAATTTACTAATTTATTAATTAATAAAAAAAAGAAACGAGGAATCACCCCACCATTTCCTCTTATTTATAAAAAAGTCGTGGCAGCCCTTCTTAAAAGAACAAGATTATATTATTCTACGTATGGACTTCGATTACTATTTATTGGGCTATTCAGTATTTTATCTAAAATAACGCCAAGGCGTGACAACCTGCGTATCGGCTGTCTTGAAAGGAAAGGAAAACATTAGTAGTAAGAATTTTGCAAAAATGACCATAACCATAACCTTCATGATCATTTCAAGGTCAAGTCACTTCTTTTCGATGAGACGCTTAATTTTGTTACGCAAATAAAAAGAGTGGGACATTCCACAGTGATATTCTAGTAGAATGGTCCACGGCCACTGCCAATAATAAATATCGATCATGGCCGTTAAATTCCGGTATCACCGGCCGCATATGGTATCCCATACAAAACTTGACCATGACGTGCCCTTGGTCATGGCTCTGAGAATATAATTCAATGTGGAATGTCCCACTCTTTTTATTTCCATAATCAAGAATGGAGCGTCATCGAAAAGAAGTGACTTGACCTTGAAGGTTATGGTCGTGGTCAAATCTGCGAAATACGAATGTTTTTTCCATCAATATATTAACTAATGCAAGTTGTCAAGACAACAGTTATGCAGGTTGTCAAACTTTGGTGTTTTTTTTTTTAAATAAATCACCGAATAGCCGAATAACTAATAAATAATTAAAACTCATACGTAGCCTTTCATCTAAAAAAAGTATTTTTGATGTGGGGTAAAATCATAACCATGCGCACAGGGTTGCCAATGCTATGAAAATGTCACCTGATCTGAGGATTTTTCAGTTGACCTATGGGCTTAGGGGGACTTTCTGCTAAACTATTCAGATTCGTTGAATGATGCAGGAAACACTTTTGCTGAGTTTTCCAGGACTTTCTGCTTGGCCGTGTATAGGTTAGTTATGTGACCTTTGCCACTATCATTGTCGTGGCAATAGGATTGAAAGGAGGAGGTCGTCATGTTTAACTAAATTTTCTAAGATCTGTAGATTCTTCAAATGATCTATGGGTATTCTGATAATGCTAAAGGTATGCGGTAGTGCGTTCTCTGTAGGTACAAGGGTGGAGTAATTTTCTGAATTGACCTTAGATTTAAGGAAAACTTTTATTAGGTTTTGTCCAATTATCAAATTCTAGAAAAATCGACATCATTGCTACACTGAGAAAACGACTGAGCTGGACCAATTAAATAGTTCAATTAACTATGTGACTGCCAACCAGTTTAATTAGTTTAATAGATATCTAGAACAGCTTACTTTAATCTATTAAACTATTTTAATTAAATTAAAACGCAAGTGCTTAATTGTACTCGTACTTATTAAGCCATGTACTTAGATTGAGTACACCAATTTATTTAGAACCGCTGACCTATTAAAATGAGTTTTATATTTATTAACACATTGACTGCGAACTGGGATGAGGATACCCACCTCAGAACCTGAAATACTTTTTTCCTTTTTTTGGAAGCCGGCAGAGAGCGTCGAAAGACGCCGTTCGCCTCCCACCACAGGAGCGGAGGGCGTCTTTTGACGTTATTCGAACTGAGCGTGTTAAATCTGTTTAGATCATATAGGTGAAAGTATTTGCCTAGTCTTAATTTTTATTTATTTATTTGCGTTACTAGTCTATTTAATTAAAATGAAAACTTTCGAATTTTGTAACTCTAACAAAATTCGATACTTTTTATTTTCATTGATTATGAAATTACTATATATCTAAACAAGTTATAACAATCATTGGTCTGATTGTTCACAAAAAGGCTTTACTATATCACAATTCACTAGAATAAATTCTTTGTTCTAAATTCAGGAAGTAGGGAAGGGATACCTGAAACGGAATAATGCCAATTGATCATGAATACAAAAATTGTATTTTTATATCTAATAATAAAACAACATTGCACTTATCCGCATTTACAAATATAAATAAATTCGACAAATCACTTTAAACAAAATAGGATATTTTCAGATACTACAAAAGTCTGCACTAACAAGAGGCTCCATCTCCTATATACACGCTGTTTCAAAATCAACCTTCACCATTGGGATCTTGGGTACTGTATAGATACGAAGTCGCTCAAAAAGAGGAAAAGTTGTGTATTTAGGTAATCAACAAAATGCCGCTTAGAAAGTTTCCAAATTCAATGTACTTCCGAGAGATACCGAAAAAACCGAACTTTCCCATAATAGTCTTAACTTTTTCCTGACTTTAATTGTAGTGAGATTTCAAAATAAATTGCACATCAACATTGCCACTTTTGCTTCTCTACAAGTGGCATAATTAGAATTCCAATATGACGTTTCGTCCCTTGATCTCCAGCATCAACCTTATTTTTCTTATCGATTTTGCGCAGATGAATAGAGTTTTCAATTCTGAGTCTAAGAATGTATAATACGTCATAAATTGACATTGCCAAGCCTTGGTTATTTCAGAGAAACAAAATATCCTAGTAGGCCTTGAAATTATCACATTTCATTTGTTTCGTATACTAAACCATACCTGAAGTTAAACTTAGCAACAGAGAGACTGAGAAGAAGAGAAATAAATCGAGCAGGGAACAATGTACAGAGAAGAGCCAGGCTTTGTCTACAAAATAACGGACAGTTTGAACATCTGCTGTGACTTTCCTTATTTATAATTATTCTTGTTATTACCATCAAAAAAAATTTAGATTTTGCGTTTACGTTTCACCTACAAATTCGTGGCCAACTAAGGAAATACATAACTAGACTTAGGGAATGTCCATAACTCCAATTAGCGTCCATATGAAAAAACAAAATGTAATTAAGCAAATGTTTACACTGACAATTGCATTTTCCAGTTCCCAAGTAATATTTGTATATGTGCGGTGTGCTGAGTTGACTCTTACCGATAGCTGGTATACATTCCCCTAGTGACCATTCTGGTACTAAATGGCGCTTTGTGCTATCTTAATTCGGTAGATCTCTTACCTCGGATAGAGGATGGTTGCTACGATTTCGTCCGTTGTCTCATTGACCAAACCCAGACCAAGCTGATCAGTTCCAGAAAACACGAAACAGCTGTACATGGCTGGCCTTCTGTGGTCGGATGGACGGAAGCATCATCTTCAATGGCTATTTTTGAAAGCTTAGATATTGGTTTAGGCAGTCTGACTAAGTGATATACTGCATATAATGCCTAAGTCGTTAACCATCTAGTCAACTTAGCACACCACACATATACAAATATTATTTGGGATTTAGTGGAAATTGTAATTATCGGTGTAAAAGTTTGCTTAATTACATTCCAATAATTCAATTAAGGAACGATTGGGCTGGACGTGAACGACACAAAGGGCGGCTCGCAGCACGCTTGACTGTTTTACACCCTTTGCTTTATAACATGCCACATAAGGGGCGAAAGGTGAGGTGCGTCAAGTCAAAAGGACGTCATGTCATGGTGAAATCAAATTTAGCATTTGGAACTCCCACCATATTGCATTCGGATAAGTTCAGTGATCGAGTCATCTCTGAACCATGCACTATGTGGAAAGATGATTCAAATAAATGGCCAGAAGGTTTGTCGTTTGTTCAATTTGCCAAAAACACAACTTATCACGAATGAATACGTCAGAGTCCATATGAAGCCATCTTTGGCGTTAAACCAAAGATAGGCCTAGCATCGTCATCTCTCCTTCGCGGCGAAATCAAGAATGTTCAAACTGATGAGCAACTAGAAGTCTATTTAAATACGTTTCAAGAAAATTCGGGTCGTGACCATATACGAGTAGAAGATCAAATTTCAGATGAAAGCGACGTTTATAACGAAAAATCCATTCGAGCCGATCCGCTACCTAGCACGTTTTCATCCCAAGTACTCGCTGAACAGCACGAGCTAATTTCTTCAAAAAGAGCAGCCGCAAATAACCTTTTACTTCAAGTAACAAAAATGTTACGAGCTTCCGAAACATAAAATACCACCGGCCCAAATAGGTGATACTGTGAGAATTAAAGTACCATGGTCGCACAGATCCTAGAAATGTGTTAGCGGTGGTTGTCGGAATAGAGGATTCAGACTTTTATAAGTTGGCAAACAAAAATGGCACCTTGAAGGAGCTTTCCGCCGGTAAATAATTAGTTTGCAAATTGTAAAGAAAAATTACTTTCCATGGATGAGATTACAACTGAAGAAATATCGCTAAGAGAAGCAGCTCGTGCTAATTTAAAGAATGGAGGACAAGGCTATACACGTTGTAACTGCAAGAGAAAGTGTTCCACGGCTAAATGTAGCTATAAACGCAAGAAACTTATGTGCGATTCGTAGTGTCACGGTAGTTTAAGTTGTTGCAATAAATAACCTTACGTGATACATTTCCTTTTTTAATATTCTATATAAAAAATTCAAACTGTTTGTTCACGGCTGTAAGTACAATAATAAAGTGCTTATGTCTATACTAAGTGACATATAAATCCGAACACCCAGTTCAAATGCGCCTAGGCATGCTTCTGATCAGGTGGTCAATGTCCTCCTGTGGTATCTCATTCCAGGCAACCACCAACTCCTCTCGAAGTGCTTCTAGAGTCTGAGGAGGACATTGCAAATTGAGCAATCTCCTACCCATCATATCCCACACGTGCTCGATTGGGATAAGTCGGGAGATCTTGGTGGCCATGGTAACAATGTGACATTATTATGTTGAAAGAAGTCTATTGTGACTCTTGCAACATGTGGTCGGACATTATCTTGTTGGAAAGTTGGATCTGCCAGGGTGTCAAGATAGGGTAAAAGATGGGGTTCTAGAACTTCGTGGATATAACGCTGCGCGTTCATGTTACCTCTGATGAAGATTAAAGGTGACCTGGAACCATAAGCTATAGCACCCCAAACCATAACTCCAACAGTGTGATGAACATGTCTTTCAACAAAAAACTGTGGATTCCTCCTTTCACCACGTCGCCTTCTAACCCTGGCACGACTATCGTGCATGCCTAAACAAAATCGAGACTCGTCACTAAAGGCAATACTCTTCCATTCCTGATCACAGAGTGACCGTTGTCTGCACCACTCAAGGCGATTACGTCGGTGTTCTCGAGTTAAAGGGAGGACCCAGTGTGGCCGGTATGAAAACAAGCCAAAACTACTAATTCGTCGGTAAACACTTCGCATGCCAATAGGTCTTCCGTGTTCTGCAAACCATTCATTTGCAATGGACCTGGTAGTGGAGAAACGGTCCCTTAAGGCCAATAATCTTAGGCGGCGATCTTCACGGTCTGTTGTTCTACGGCGGCGTCCAGTGCCCCTTGCTCTTTGCGTACGGCCTTCTCGAAGCCAACACCTAACCACAGTGTCTACACTTCTTTGCACTCTAACTGCAATTGCCCGAAAAGAAAGTCCAGCTTCCCGAAGTCCCACTATACGGCCCCTATCAAACTCACTAAGTTGACGAAATCGTACAGGTCTCCGTACTCTAGACATCCTAACCGATCGTAAAGGATGTCAAGAACCAAAATCCGCCAACGTTGGTTCTTTACTGCGGCTGAAATATTCATTTTTAGAACGTTAGTGAATTAGAAAAAAGCAGTATAAAAACCGGAATGTCCAACTGATAAGGCTGAAAATTTTTTCACTTGTTATTTACAGTAAGATAAATACATTCACCAACTTTTATTAAAATAAAACCATTTAAACTGGGTGTTCGGATTTATATGTCACTTAGTATAGTTTATTTTGCTATTTATTACACAATCCACATATTCAAAATGAGTAACAATGAAGTTTATTTTGGAACAAATTCAAGTCAGGATCAATATCCAGAAATAAAAATTGCATTGGTAGATGTTGATAATTTTCATTACTTTATTTCAACCATATTATTAGTAATATCAATCTTGATAACTCAGTATTAACTTTTCTCTCAATTTCCTCCTCAGCTACTACAGCAGAGCATGTTTCTTCAAAGGAAAAATGATAAATTCTTCCAGCTCTAAGAAAGACAAGACTATCTCGTTAAAATATTTCGTCTCTTATAAATCTGCCATCTTGATTTCGCAATTTCTTTAAAAAAGTTGTACAGTACGTTAGATACCAGAAACAGAAACTTGATAATTTTAGATTTTACTGCAATTAAGGTTATGTTTACGACAACAGACCATGTTTTTCTGTTTTTTTTTTGTAATTGATCCTAGGCTCTTGGCTCAGTAGCTATAAACATAAACATACTTCGCTCAAAATTTTTCTGAATACGCATGCCAGAATTGTTAACGATTTTTACTCGTTCAAGATGTCTGGCTTTTGAATAGATAGCACATACTCTATATTGAGAGGTGCAGATTAGCCACAGCGAATGAGATCCCAGTAAAGGTAATCGAAGTGCGTCCTTATTCTTCTACCTACGTAGAATACGTGATTTAAGTCATGTAGCAGAATTCGCATAAATCTGACTGAATCGTATGTCCTCTAGCTAAGTGGAAAGGGAAGAAGCGATGGCCAGTTGTTGCACGGATGATGATGTAAGTGTATTTTCTAGGAATATTAAAGTGGTGCTGTTGTCTACGTGGTATGCAGAGTTGGATTATTGTATACTTTGTAGGGTTTTTGAAGCAGTATTAGTGCCATTCTGCTTCGAATTCCCTGAACTTATCCCTTTTAACTGTGGTAAAACTCTCTTGGAGGCTTCTGCCGATTGAAGTTTATCCGTCTGATACAATACTTAATTTGACCAGATCGTCCACGCTTTCATTGGAGGAAACATCATGGTGACCCTTTACCCACTCAAGTTTTACGATGGTTTCGATTCCGACTACGACGGCTTTGATACCGGTTTGTATGATTATATTTTGATTCCGCACTTTTTGTAAGGAGCCATACTGCTCGGATTCAAATATTGCTGCTACCGCAATAAGAATAAACGCAATAGCGTTATTCCACGTTAGTAACACTTATACAGGGTGACCCATTCATCTGTGGACGGAATATTACTCAAAAACAAATACATTTTGGGAAAATCTATTTACCGCATGTTATACATGAAATTTGAGGGCACTTTTCTAATTTTTTTTTTTATTATATCGAAGCAGCCGCGCAGCCAGAAGCCTAAATTCCGGAACACCGTGGCTGCTATGATGATCCCAAAGAAATTGTGTGAATACGATTTTTGAACTACCTAAGGTTAGAGTAGAATTGGGAAAAGCTTCCTCTTGTAGATTGTTCCACAATCTCGACACCCTAGGGACAAAGGAGCGGTCGTATCGGACAGTTCTGGATGTACGAAGTTCTGCACGGTTAGGATGGGACGCCAAAGTCAGGCGAGTCTGTCTGGCAGGCACATCGCGCGGCGGCATCATGGAAGAGAGGTCTGAGGAGCAAAGCCCGTTGGTGCAGCGGTAGAAAAGAGCTAGATCTCTAGAAAGGAGGTCGTTGATATGTAAGAGAAACAGTGTCGGAGCCAAGACCGATCCCTGGGGAACACCCGCGTTAACGTTGTGGGATGAAGAGGAGAACCCGTCACTTACGGCAATTGGCAATTATACAGGGTGTCCCAATTTTGACCTACATATCAAAGTTGTGATCTTTTAAATGGAATGCCTCAAGTTTCATTGCATATTTGGATAAATCAATTTATAAGAGGAAGACTGATTTAACATACTATAGGATTTTGGTAATTAGCTACTCAGATGTAAGAAAAACCGTCCACATCGGCAACCCCTCAATTTTTGAAATTTGAAGTGCTGAATTTTGTACAAAAAAAAACTTACAGAGCTAAGCTTTTATCTTATTTGTTACGTTTCGAAATTTCATTTTTGCTAATACAGGGTGGTCAAAAACGCGAATTTTACTTTTTCTCAAAAATTTCAAATACATCACCCCGTATATTTGTGCAAGTTTGGATTCAACTTTTTATAAGCTTTTTTTGGTATGAGGTTTGATTCAGAAACAATCACTAGATTTTGAGTTATTAAGCTTTTAATAAAACAAAAGACCAAAATTAAGGAAAAAATCACATGATCCATGGAAACAAAAGACAAACAGTGGGCTAGTTCCATATTGCCATTAAGAGTACAGATTTGACGTAAGAACTAATAACAATCAGA
Organism: Acanthoscelides obtectus; assembly: GCA_963669975.1. Lineage (NCBI taxonomy): Eukaryota > Metazoa > Arthropoda > Insecta > Coleoptera > Chrysomelidae > Acanthoscelides > Acanthoscelides obtectus. The sequence continues at coordinate 86,437,399 of CAVLJG010000008.1, forward strand.
ACAGTATAAATCAGCTTCAAGCGTAATAACAACAACATAAACAAACAACTATTAGTACTCACGACCTAATCTACAAACACTGCTCGAAAATATCTCCACCATGTTGAGTAAATAGCCGTAGTCTTTGGATAAATGATCGTTGCACATCCCTCAGCATGTGTTCCCTTATGTTCAGAGAAGCATCCTTAATCCTTTCCTCCATATTTTCCGGGGTAAATGGTAGATATCTATGGGGTTGTCCAAAACGGACGCAGGAAAGTAAACGCATATTAAAACAAGAAAGATTGATATTCAAATTAAGTTGGGTACTTTATTTTGCAGGTTCATTTATACCATTTATGTATGAAAATAATGTCGCTCAAATGTTCACCATGACTGGATTTACAAACGTCCACGCGATGGTCGAAATTTTCAATGACATTTTGCAACATGGTCGGTTCTATGGCATTTATCTCAGCAATGATGTTGTTTTTGAGTTCTTGGAGGGTGACTGGTTTGTTGACGTAGACTTTGCTTTTCAAATATTCCCATAAAAAGAAGTCCAAGGGAGTCAAATCGCACGATCTTGGTGGCCATGGCACATTTCCTCTGCGCGAAATCACGCGATCACCGAAGAAGGACTGCAATCGATGGATATTGATGTTGGTTGTGTGGCATGTTGCACCGTCTTGTTGGAAATAAACATCGTCCATATCCATTACTTCAAGTTGCGGCAAAAAAAAGTCCTCTGTCATCACGTGATATCGCTCAGAATTGACGGTAACGGCGTCCCCGGCCGCATTTTCGAAAAAGTAAGGTCCGATGATGCCTTTTGACCACAATGCACACCACACAGTCACTTTTTGAGGATGCATCGGCTGCTCTTGATACTCACGGGGATTTTCGTTCGCCCAGACGCGGCAGTATTGCTTGTTTACCGTCCCATTCAAAGTGAAATGCGCTTCGTCGCTGAACATGATTTTTGATGAAAAGTTGGCATCAATTTGGCGGTGTTCAAGGAGCCAATCTGAGAACGTTCGGCGCGAAAAATGGTCGGCCCGACGCAGCTCTTGAATGCGGAGCAAACTGGTTCTCGAAATGCCCAATTCTTGGGATCGACGCGTTGTTGATTGTTTCGGATCGTCTCTCACACTCTCCTTCACAACAGTAAAATATTTTCCGGTGTGCGAACGCTCCTTGGCCGGCCAGAGCCTGGCAGATTTGCCACAGAACCTGTTGCCTCGAAATTACGCACCAGACGAACACTGGTTGTTTCGTTTGGGCGGTTGTTGCGACCGAAATGTTAACGAAGCGCGCGAAACGTGTTTTTTATTTTTTGCACCATTTTTGTAGTGCTCTTGAATAACTTTAAAGCGGTCTTCAATCGAATACGACTCCATAGCGATCAATGGTAAACATTCAACTAACAAAATGACATGTCGGTGACAGAAAACAAAGATGGCGTCTATGTCAAATTGACGTTTACTTTTCTGCGACCCTATTGGACAACACTTTATAAACCTCTTGCTTAACGGAGCCCCATAGAAAGAAGTCCACCGGTGTCATATCTGGTGGTCTAGGAGGCCAAGATCCCATCACGACCGATCCAACGATTGTTACTCCAGGTGTCCTTATAATGGGTGATTTTTTTGCTAGTATCTTTTTGACAACACTGTTTTTGACAGATGACGCGTGAATCGTGTCTTGTGTCATTGTCAAACTTGTTCAGTTTGGTCTATAGTTTAACCATGAATTGACATACGAACGAACAACGCTTGCAAATTATTGAATTTTACTATCAAAATTCATGCTCGAGTAAGAGAGTGCATCGAACGTGCTTCCAATTTATGGGCAATTTGGTCGGCCTACTGAGGGAGCTATTCGGAAGCTTGTGACTAAATTTCGAACCTAGCTTACATTATTGGACATTAAACCACCAACACGCAGACGTAGAGTGAGGATTGAAGAAAATATTGCGGCTGTATCCGCCAGTGTTAGTGATGACCGTGAAATGTCGATTCGCCACCGTTCGCAGCAATTGGGCCTCTGTTACTCCACTACGTGGAAAATTTTGCGACAGGATTTGGGTGTAAAACCTTATAAGATACAGCTGGTGCAAGAATTGAAGCCACACGGCCTCCCACAACGTTTCCAATTTGGTGAATGGGCTCTGGCAAAGTTGGAGGAAGATCCACATTTTTATCGAAAAATTGTGTTCGGCAACGAAGCTCATTTCTGGTTGAATGGGTACGTTAACAAGCAAAATTGCTGCATCTGGAGTGAAGACCAGCCACAAGCATTGCAAGAGCTACCAATGCATCCCGCAAAAATCACTGTCTGGTGTGGATTATGGGCCGGTGGCATCATCGGGCCATACTTCTTCAAAGACGACAATGGCCGGAACGTAACTGTGAATGGCGAGCACTACCGTGCGATGATAACAAACTTTTTTTTGCCCAAAATGGAAGAGCTGGACTTGGCTGACATGTGGTTTCAACAAGACGGTTGCCACATGCCACCCCGCACACGAAACAATGGCCCTATTGAGAGGCGAGTTCGGTGAACAGTTTATCTCACGTTTGGGGCACGTCAATTGGCCGCCTAGATCGTGTGATTTAACGCCGTTGGACTATTTCTTGTGGGGCCATGTTAAGGCTAATGTCTACAGGGATAAACCAGCAACGATTGAAGCACTGGAAACCAATATTGAAGCATTTATTCGTGAGGTACCGGCCGATATGTTGGAGAGAGTGTGCCAAAATTGGACCTTGCGCATGGGCCAGCTAAAGCGGAGCCGCGGCCAACATTTACATGAAATAATCTTTAAACATTAAATTAGATCGACCGTTCTATCGTCTCAAATGAAGATTTAATCGTTTCTTCAAATTTTTTGTGTTTTTTTTTTGAAAATCAAATCCTATACCTCTTAAAAAATCACCCGTTAGTTACGCACACGATTATGATAATGCGCAGGTGCGCCTTTATGTTGGAAGTACATATGCATCCTAGTTTGCAGGTTGACATCCTCCAAGGGCAAGGGCAAATGCTCGATCAAAAAATTCAAGTATTCTGTACCTGTTAATCTGTTGTCGAAAAAGAAAGGCCCGATAACTTGTCTGCCAATAACTCTTCCCCAAACATTCAAGCTCCATTTATTTTGGAAATCTATTTGCCTAACCCAGTAAGAGTTTTCCGTCGCATAATAGTGCATGTTATGACTGTGGACAACACCTATGCTCTTAAAAGTTGCCTAATCGCTGAAAAGAACCTCATCCAGGAAAGTAGTGTCTTCACTTACTTTATTTAGCCTGATTCTACTAAACTCCATTAGAGCTTCGAAATCATGGGGACGAAGGCCTTGATGCAAGCACAGGTGATATGGATGGTACCTATGCTTGAGAATGATCCTTTGGACAGTATATATTAGTTTCTACTCCAATTTGCCGTGCACTTAATTGGGTATTTTCCTGCAACTTTAATAGAACCTCCAACTGATTCGCCTCATTGGTGACACTTGGATTATTCATACATTTTTTACTATATTCCACTGCTCAACCTGATTCCGGCCTTGGATGTCGCATATTAGGGTACCGTTGCTTATAAATGCGAGATGCTAGGAAACTATTTCTTTGGGCTTTGGCCAAAACGAACACCATATTCACGATTTCTTCTTTAGAAAAATTCAGTTTTATGCACGTTTCTGTTATAATGCGCACAAAGCTAAATTTGACAGTGTGTAACTAATCAACAATTCATTTGTTTCCAAGGATGATGCGATATTTTAGGGAATTAAGCTGTTCCATAAAAGATGTGCTAATAACCGAAAAAATGGCCGTGTCTAGTATAAAAAAAAAGCTTATAAAAAATTGAATCCAAATATGCACAAGTATTCACGGTGATGCATTTTTGAGAAAAAACACAATTAGCGTTTTTGACCACCCTGTATGAGCAAAAATTAAAATTCGAAAAGGTATCAAATAATATAAAAGCTGAGGTGTGTAAGCTTTTTGATACAAAATTCTGCACTCCAAATTTCAAAACGGACTGAGAGATTGCCGAAGTGGGGGGTTTTGCTAGACAAAACACTTTATGTCTCAGTAGCTAATTACCAAAACCCCATAGTATGTCATACAAATTTTCTTCTTTTGAATTGGTTTATCCAAATATGCAATAAAATTTGATATGTAGGTCGAAATTGCGACACCCTGATTAATGTTCAACATCTTAGAAATGTGCCCTCAAATGTCATGCATAACATCCCATAAATAGATTTTCCCAAAATGTAATTGTTTATTTGTAATATTCCAACCCCACACATGGATGGGCCACCCTGTATAGGCGCAACATGTTCAGATATGAAATATGTTTTTTTTAGATGGATAGATATAATTCTAATAAAGTACAAGACACTGGTATTTTATCTAATGAAACATAGTATATATAAGAAACTAACTATACCACAGAAACGATAGAAAATGTAAACTTACTAGAGGTGATGTGTCATCTTTATCACCCTGTGCAGTCCTCGGCGTTTTCACCCCAAGAGGGGTGAAAACAACTCCAGGCTTTCATTTCAGCAATCACTGTGTTTTCAAAAGGAACCGAAAGTTATATCCAGCAATTTACATTTTCCGTCACACCCCCTTTTTCGTTCATCTTTTCAATTTTTTCCTTCCGTCATTGTCAGTGTCTCCCCTCACGATTGCATTCTGTACCACTTCCTTTCCTTGCTTTTATATGGTCATTATCATAAGAGGTCATTTTTCCTGCGACAAATGACCCTTCCAGATTTTCTTAGCCAGTGTAATACAGTCGGGTTTGAGGAGTTGGGGTGGGAATATGTATTTAAAGAAAGCGGCCAAAAGTGTTTCCTCTTCACAGATCGGGGATTGGAAAAAAGAGATAATGAAAAATATTAATATTTCAGAGATACACTCAGCGACAAAAAATATAGAACACCGAGCAGAAATGATTTGGTTTGAACTAAATTTTGTATACAGGGTGCTTTCAAAGTTGAGTCATTCATCTTACTGCTTTTAGGACTCGTCAAAAAGAGTGGATATACCAAAAATCACCTATATAAGAGTCGCATATTAAAAGAAATAGTAAAAGATAAAAATTTAAAATAATATACTAAGTGACATATAAATCCGAACACCCAGTTTAAATGGTTTTATTGTAATAAAATTTTGTATAAGTACTAAATGAAGCATAATAAGTAAATGATTAAAATTTCAAAATGATTGCACTGCTTTAAAGCCTTTTGACCTTTAATAATGTGTGGATGCACCCTGATGTGCTACGCATTCTCCAACGCGCCTAGGCATGCTTCTGATCAGGTGGTCAATGTCCTCCTGTGGTATCTCATTCCAGGCAACCACCAACTCCTCTCGCAGTGCTTCTAGAGTCTGAGGAGGACGTTGCAAATTGAGCAATCTCCTACTCATCATATCCCACACGTGCTCAATTGGGGATAAGTCGGGAGATCTTGGTGGCCATGGTAACAATGTGACATCATTATGTTGAAAGAAGTCTATTGTGACTGTTGCAACATGTGGTCGGGCATTATCTCGTTGGAAAGTTGGATCTGCCAGGGTGTCAAGATAGGGTAAAAGATGGGGTTCTAGAACTTCGTGGATGTAACGCTGCGCGTTCATGTTACCTCTGATGAAGATTAAAGGTAAAGCTATAGCACCCCAAACCATAACTCCAACAGTGTGATGAACATGTCTTTCAACAAAAAACTGTGGATTGCTCCTTTCACCACGTCGCCTTCTAACCCTGGAACGACCATCGTGCATGCCTAAACAAAATCGAGACTCGTCACTAAAGACAATACTGTTCCATTCCTGATCCCAGAGTGACCGTTACCTGCACCACTCAAGGCGATTACGTCGGTGTTCTCGAGTTAAAGGGAGGACCCAGTGTGGCCGGTATGAAAACAAGCCAAAACTTCTCATTCGTCGGTAAACACTTCGCATGCCAATAGGTCTTCCATGTTCTGCAAACCATTCATTTGCAATGGACCTGGTAGTGGAGAAACGGTCCCTTAAGGCCAATAATCTTAGGCGGCGATCTTGACGGTCTGTTGTTCTACGGCGGCGTCCAGTGCCCCTTGCTCTTTGCGTACGGTCTTCTCGAAGCCATGCCTGACAACACCTAACCACAGTGTCCGCCAACGTTGATTCTTTACTGCGGCTGAAATATTCATTTTTAGAGCGTTAGTGAATTAAAAAAAGCAGTATAAAAACCGGAATGTCCAACTGATAAGACTGAAAATTTTTTCACTTGTTATTTACAGTAAGATAAATACATTCACCAACTTTTAATAAAATAAAACCATTTAAACTGGGTGTTCGGATTTATATGTCACTTAGTATATATCGTCGTCGAAAACTCAAAACCTTGTAACTCAAAAATAGTAGTTTTACAGGAGAGCGAAAAACTTTCCGAGCCTGATGTGAAAAAAAAACAAGTTTTGGTAACTTGAGAAAATAGTCTGTTCATGTACTAGATATTAAGGTACAAGCGAATAATAATCGTTAGTTTTGTAGAAAAAAATATATATGATGAGTTTCGAGGTTTCTAGGCAAAATTAATGAAAGATGTCAAGATACGAGGTTTAATCATCCACTACACATAAGTAAATATTTGTAATAATCGTTACATATCGGTAAATAATAATTAAAATTTCCAAATGAATCTGAATAAAAATGTTATTTCATATATAAAAACACGTAATTCAAAAAATTAAAGTTTCATCAATGAATCATAAAATCCATGGTAATCTTGTTGAATAACAGGTTTGAGTGCTTGCAAATTATGATATTTATTTCCACTTATTGGAGAAGGAGCCTTATAAAGATTCAATGCCTAAATTCAACCTTTTAGTAAGGAAGTCCATTCGTGATCAAAGTTTGATTTATACAAATATTCTATTCCCTGTGAGGTATAACAGCGAGCTCTTATGTAGGTAACACAAGGATCTCCTTTTTCAACAGATTATTAACAATAAAGTGGGATATCTCAGCTCACTTTCTATTTATCAGTAGACCTAAAGCTTGTAAAAGCATACTCAAAATTACAGCACTCCTAGTCGGTGTTGCATTTTCTATGTCATTTAGTATATATGGCATCGGGCGATTAATACATTTTCAGAGAAATCTAGCGTTACAACAAAGGTTTTTACTTCAAGATCTCACAACTTCCCCTTACCTATGTCTAGCAGTACATATACAGGGTGACTTCGAAGTTGAGTCATTTATTTTAACAGTGAGTAGATCTGATCAAAAGAAATGTTTTTTTCCTAC